>JBCFXI010000521.1:0-148312 GCA_038496175.1 Ampulex compressa
AGATGGCAAAAGGTGTTGGACCAGAATGGCCAATATATAATTTAATAAAATATTTATTCATTATACGAAAACTGTCTTTCATGTTCCCCAAAAAACGAAATGACTTTCCGAACAACCTAATATATAAAAGCACTTGATCCGCGAAGGGCAGAATTTCCTTCGCAAAAGCGCAAATTCAATTCGAGAGCCCCGCAGGAGCAAAAACCATGCGAGCAGAGTGTATCCACTTTGGACAAGCCTTGTACAGTGCGCGTTGATAATTCCGGCGGGCGCGCGAAATTTTTTTGCCCGCTTCATCGAGCCGCGATGGATCGAATCGGCGCGTATTTGCACGTGCGGTCGCGCTAATTGTATTCGCCTACTCCGAATTGGGGCCGCGCCTAGGAAATACGGCTTCGGCCATCGTCGGTTCAGAACTCATCCTATTCAATTATTACCGAATTGCGGATAACTTGAGGTAATCGCCGTTAATGGAACGCGCCCAGCTCTGGTTATCGACAAGCGCTGACGTTCCAACGAGGCTCGCTTCTTGCCAATACAAGGAGGAAGCGTCGCGAGCTGTTTCGTCTCGGCACTGGCGATGCTGGCTGAAGTTGGGGCGAATTTGGGGAGAATGGAAGAGTTTTTCCACGTTACTAGGGTTTGTTAGCGCATGTTGCGAAGATAACCGGAGATATTGGAAGAATTGGCAAAGGTTTCGAAAGAAGCTCACGCAAACCAAACTCAAAATGATATTTAAGTAATTGAGAAAGCAACGTATTACGGAAGAAGCGGGGAATAAGGTGATGGTTTTATCAATTTATCGTCAGATAAAGTCCTCTCGCAATGCGAATAGTAAGGCGCTATTCGATGCGATATATCGTCACTAAAAGGGTTTAAATCTTTCATAGTGTAAAAGTGTCTGGTTTTTTTTTATCTTGGAAAATACTTGTAATGAAAAATGTAACAAAAATGTCTTTAATAGTACATCATTTATTGGAAAAATTTTTATCAGATTTAACTCCTGCACAGTGTGGTGAAGTTACGAATTGCGAATAACTTGCAGCGACGATTTCTGTCTTATCTACACGAAACTCGATGGGAATCCGTCGATTTTCAAGGTTTTCGCGCGAGTATTCTAGGTCCAAAGGCAACGATGCGAAACTGGAGCGCAGCAAGGCTGTAAAGTTTCTTTTAAAAAGAGGCGATGGTCCAGGAGTTATTTCGGAACGAACAACTGCGGCGTAGAGACACAAAGATCCTTTGTCGGGAAATGTAAGCGAAAGCCCCCGGGGCAGAAGGTTTTCTTCGGATAGTGAATTAAAATTTGTTTTCGACGGATACATCGAAAATCTGATAAAAAAACTTTCCTTTTGAGGCGACGCTCGAGCTCGACAAACTTTTGGACGAACGTACGAGCGTAAAGAGCGAAACGTGTGGAGAAATGAATTCTTTCGATCCTCTCCGCCTTTTATTTCACAGCTGCGCAGAGAGTGCGAAAATTTGATATTCGAAATAAATAATGAAGATTATTAATCGTGCGAATCGATTCCTAAATCGTGACTCAGGTATGAAAGAATAGTAGTTTGTGCTACTCGTGGGCTAAGCAGCGGATTATTTGACAATCGTGTCCTTGCGAGACGAGCTTAACTTCCTCAGGGATGATTTTTTATGGTGAGAAAAAAATAATTCGATTTTTTTTTTTGTTTATTCATTTTATATTAACGGAAATTCGAAGAGCAAAAAGTAAAATAGGGAAAAGGATAAAAATTCGCGAATGAAAATAACATTTGTGCCCGCTGAGCTTTACTGGTGATTTATGAGTGTAATAATTTCATACATTCCGAGCTTCCGGTTCTTCACATTTCTCGCAAATGTAACGAGTTTGTCCTACACGATTTTTGTCGCGAGATCTTGGAGGATTTTTCAGTTCCTTTTTTATAGGATAAGCGAAAGGTTAAGTCATACTTAGGATTGTATTTAAGTAAAAACAGATCCTCGGACGATAACTGTACACATATGTGTACGTTTGTTAATTTCTTACAATATAAAAAACTACCGGCAAATTTCTTTGTTACGTTTCTAGAAATTATTAAAACTTAATGTTAAATTATTTAATTAATATTTTAATTAAATAAGATATTATTAAAATTTAATATTCAATATATCGATATTATTTTTATCGTGTATCAATAATTTGTTCAACTAATTCAACAAAACAGAGTGCTAAAAAATTGCTTCACGCTTCTTATACATATCTTTGACTGTACAGTGGAAATAACATTATCAATGCAGCCAAACCATAAAATTTCCACTTCTCTGGTTGAGGGACTCCGTAATGAACAAATTATCATCGAATTCTTGTTCTTTTTATTATCGACGATAATTATAATTATAAAAAAACAAACGTCCACATACGTGGCCAAGGGCGTGAAGAGCTTAAGGCCCGTGACGCGTCGACACGAGAACGAGTGCCATAGATGTCGCTACCAGCCATAGACAAATAAGCGACAGCCACACGAGTCCTCGTGTCAAAGTGATATAAACCTTGAAGCGAATGTTGTAAATCACGATTTGTCAGATTCGCCACTTGGTCCACCTGTAGAACACACTGGTCCCTGCAAACTCTGCTTTGAAAGTACGATTTGAAAGAAACTTATTTAATCGCACTCTGCACACTTTTAGGTTATGTTGAATAATGGCGTCGTGACCTGTTGAAATTGACGCGTCCACATGAGCGATTTAAGTAATAATTGTAAAGCAATGGGGCACTTTGTGGAGCAGAAATTGGCGAAATATCGCGAATATTCAAGGCTGAAAACATTGGGCACATTCGCCAGGACAAACAGCGCACAAAAATTGAAGCAGGTATCGCAAAAAATTGCGAAGATTAAAAACAAATAGCACTCATTGAAAAAGAAGAATATAAATCAAAATAAAACTGTGGAAAAGATTATGAGTATTTTAAAGTATAATCATTATAGCCATATTAATTAACTCGAAGGACTTTTATTCCTACATAAATATGAGTAAATTCATGATGCAAGGGCGTTTTTTAATTGCTGGTAATTAAACGCTTCAGAGGGATTTAATTCCACGCCATGGGAATGGTCGAATGAGAATATTCGCCTGGTTTGTACACTTCGATACGTTTGGCCAAGCTCCTGATGTTTGCTCAGGTTTCTTTTGATCCCTGGAGCACTGAAATGTTTGCGTATCGATTTGGAGAACATATTTTTTATTCACGGTAGTCTACTTCTTCTGGCGAGTAGTTTTGCCCCGATGTTTTCGCCCGCTGATAATTTACGATTAAATACAAACGGAACGTAGATTGCGAACTCGACAGATTATTCATGGAATATCAATGCTTGCCATACAAGGTAGAATAATTGTGTTAATACTTACAAATGTTAGTAAAATGGAATTTTGTGGAAGATAAATCGAAATAATTACTGTCTGAAACTGGAGTTCGAATACCAATTTTGATTTTTAGATTGCTCTTTAAACGTGTAAAACTGAAATATTTGAGAAAATAATAATCAAAAGATGGTTTGTCCACCTATAATTGCAACATCTCTTAACTCTATTTTTTATATTTATATAAAAAAAAAGTTATAGTCTTTACTCAATTCAAATTACTTTATTAGATTAATTACTTATATTGGATAATATTTTACTATATTAATTCATATTTTTGACACCAGTAGTCGCCATCAAACAACAATATTAGAGCCCAGTTTAAATGTCGGATTTAGAACTAACATAATTCCGACATTAAATACCAAGAACTTTGGAAGTGGCGAATAAAAAATGAGCACTTTTTCGCTTCATTCCACAATTTTTTGTAAAGTAAGCGTTATATGCACAAAGTTGGAAGTACCATGGTGGAAGGGAAAAAACATACTTTCGCGTGAATGACTAAAGTTTAGATCTTCTTCATACCCTTTGCGTTTTTCTTGGCCACTCGAAATCCACCGTAAATTGTAGCCTTTATGTTGAATAAACGTGGGAAAAAATTGAACAAGGAACATACGGAATTCATTGCTTATTTTTCTAATTCAAACAAAAGAAGTTTATCATTCATTAACAAGCTTCGAGGCTAATAAAGAGACACAAATTAAAAGTGTAATTAAAAACTGTAATTAACTATATACATATATATTACATTATACGTCTATAAGTATAATCGATACGCGAGTTGCATTGAGTTAGCCGAGTTTCGTTTTCAATCTTATCGATCACCTTTCACATCCTTTTAAAAGGTGCGTTTGCGCGCATGCGCGCGTTTGTACGCACGTACATGTGAGATAAACAAGTTGTCAATTAATCTACAATAGTATGCATAGCGTGCAACTTTGTTTCCGCCGTTTTTTTTTCCGAAATTCGAGGCTTTATCGTAAAAAAACTGTAAGATATCTTCATGATTTAGAGTATTGTTCAAAGTATATCTTCATTAAATAATGGCTCTAATTCTGCATCTTCGAAGACTTCTTCGAATCTTCTTTCAACGCCTTGTCGATCTTCGACGTGAAAATCAGTTTTCCTGAAGCGTTGAAATCACTCGCGACACGTTCTTTCACTAACAGCGGCCTCACTATAAGTATTTGAGAGCATTCGATGAGCCTCAGCCGCAGATTTCTTCATATAGAAACAGAAAATTCAAACCTCCCGCAAATTACGAGAATTTGGCTCGAAAACCGACATTTTCGATAGAGAGTAACTTTATGATGACTATTAAAATCGACTATTGTTTTTATCTTATGTTGATAGATGTTCAAGTTTATTGCATCACATCTACAATCTATTTACTTCCACTATTCATCGCTATTTAAAGCCATTTATAATAAAACAGCAGAATCAAAATTGCAAACCTAATAATAATCCGAGTAATGACAGTTGACTGACAACTTAAATTATTATTATCACTACGTATTACTCGATTACGACATTCGATCGTCTATCCAATTACCAAAAGTAGCAAAGAAACTGGAGCTTTCATCGAGGTACATGATACAAGATAAACTAAATCCTCGACTGTGTACATGTATCAACAGCATGTGAAAGAGTCGAAGGCGGATTTTTAAACGCGCGAAGCATCAGCCAGATTTCAGTGGCAGTCAAAGGAGGCGGCTTTAGGTTCGCTGTTAATCTCGGCTTTCAATAATAAATTATCCGGTGCGTTTTTGTGCCAGCAGACCGATTGCCGCTGGTAATAAATCCATCGGTTGCTCACTCGATAAATCTCACGGCAATAACTTTATTCGTCGTTTGTCTTATGCGTCGTGGATTCGACGAGCAATATCGGCCCTCCTTGCGCCCAATGTGACTTTGGTGATGCATCACTTTTACTCTCCGATTAAAGATGTCGGCCGTGGGAGGACCGATAAATAAGGTTTTCAATTTTCCACCGTGTCGCGTTTGGAATCAGGCCCACAGGAAGACCGTGTACTCGTTTCTGTAGACCGTGAACTTCGTTGGCGAGTGAGCAATTGAGGATTTCACTGTCGGATGGTTTTGGTTGAATTTTTAGGTGTATTTGGGTATTCGAAGTGGCAAACCTAGGATGCTGTTCTCATATTTCATACCTTGATTGTAATTCGGTGATCAATGACTGTGATGTTGGGTTGGATAACTTCTATTCGTGGTTGGTTGAAAAGTGAAATTACACATACGCATTTACCTACCTGCCAATCCAATATAAGGGTTGTTGCAGGTTTTCAAATTAGATTCAACCTTTTGCAAATGAAATTGACCCGTTTGCAAATGAAATTTACGCCTTTGCAAATGAAATCCAGCCATCTGCAAAGAAAATTCACCCTTTTGCAAATCAAGTGTATCTCTACATATATATTATATTTAAAAAACATCAAATAATGTCAATCGCGTGGTAAGAAATCAAGAATTTTATTATTAATCAATTAATATAATTCATACAATTACATAATTACATACGGAGATGGAAGTACGTATGAAAACTGTGTGCAGATAATTCAGTAATTCGATAATGATAATAATTTAGGGTTTATAACGGTTTAGAAGTGAGTAAATTTGGTATCTAAACCGATTGAACAGGTGAATTCATGTATTATGCAACGGACAACGATGTCATTTGGTTTTCAAGTGCTCCACAGATTTCCCATCAATATACTCGCGCAAATAACGAAAATACGTTTTATTTTATGTGCGATAAGCTATAAGTTACGAGAATCGTTGTGGTTTTAGGTGGAATAAAGTGCGATTGAATGCACAGATTCTCCACGTCTGATTTATCGTGTACGTATACTACTTGTCACGATAATATCAGCGCTGTCAGTTGTTTATAACCAGATTTTCTTCAATGTAATATCTGTATATGATGCGTACCGCTGCTGATAATTACTCATTTATTAGTTATTGTTATTGAACTCATTATATAATTATTGAACACAATTAATACACCGATCGTACGCTGATTAAATTCGAAGAGTAGGAAATATGCCTGCAAAGCAACCAATTTTAAAGAAGGTTTGTAAGTAAAAATATTCCTTCATTCGTATAAAATTATCATACATTTATGCTCACATTGTTTAAAAAGATCTGAAGCATAATTGTATTGATTTTTTCATCGTAGTCAAAAGATGTGCGGTATTTGTACCACATTACATGAATCTTGTAAGAAGAACAGAGTTTTATTCTGTACAGGAACTTCGAAAATTGTCTTGTAAAGTTACCAACTTACAGCACAAGAGATTTTCATTCAATTCCTTTATAACTATAAGGACTATACATCTAGCGGTGAAGAACAATACATTTAACAACTCCAAACACCAAAAGTAACGAGCAAGGTGAATTAACAGAAATGTTCATAAAATCGTTATAACTAACTCTCCAAGTTTTGCTTTATGTTCCCGAAACAACCCTTAATTTTAAGGGCTGTTCATTATTTGAGAGATCGAACAAGTGACTTGCTCGATTTCAGTTCAATACTCCTCACAAAACACCTTTCTTTTTTGCTACAAGAGCTTTTACTCCAAAATACTACAAAAATACGAGAGAGGACCGTCGATCCAAGGAAAAAAAAAGCACGTTTGTTCAGAGGAAAAACCTCCACTTTTCGACGACTTCACGATTGTCCTGATCAAGAACTCGGTCGGTCCGACATGTCACGATATTTGCACACGTTCTGTCGCAAAGGATCTGCTTGATATCAGTGTCCTGGGCGATCAGCTGCGCGCGCATCGGCGGTCACGTGCGAGAATGCGCGGGAGGGCGCACGCGTGTCTGCGCATGTCAGCGTGGCTCCCTCGTGAACGCACCAAGCCAAGTTCTTCCGCGCTTCTTGGCGAACTCCAACTGGAGAAACTCGACTGGAAAGTGTCCTCGGCTCGAGCTTTTCCGCCCAAACTTTTGTGGCATCGATTTGAAACTGCGGAGGACGAATGTCTGAGAGCCGTTTAACGGTTCTCGATGACAGGCTTGGATCGAGAGGTTTATCGAAGTTCCTTGGAGGAGGAAGGAGGATCGATATTCCTCCTTTTGCGTTATTCGCGTCGTTGAGCCACGCACGTTTGATGCGTGCATACACGCGCGATTGTGCGCCTCGTCGATCCTTGTTGGTCCGAAATGCTGTCAGTTCTTTTCACGTGTCGTTCGTTATTTAATAATGCGGCAGTTAAAGCAGCAGTTAAAGGAATTGGATAATACTGCTGTTTCATACTTTGTATTTTACCATGAAGATTGGAATCAAATATTTCTTTGCGATCATGGATATTAAGTTAATACAGAAGACGATTATATTTTACGATCGATTTAATGAGTTTATGGTAGAATGAATATTAGAGGCCCTAAAAAAAGCTGTCGTACCTCAGAAGATTAAAAAGTTTCATCGAAGAATGAAAAATTTATCTTTGAGAAATTAAGTAAAGTTTGATATGGCGGACTGACTTTACTGGCGAACTAAATTAAGTAAAGTTTGATCTTTCATGGTTTCTCTGATACAAGATTCTACGATAAACGCATAAACAGAAGAGTAAAAACTATTCTCGTTCTTCGTATTAGTTTTGAAAGTACAAATTGAAAATACAAATCGATTTCATTTCTCATCGTCGATCTTCATGGTAAAGCAATGTACAAACAGCAGCGATGTATTCTTATATACCTAACAGAAGTACTTACTACAAATATATATTAAGGGAATTCGAGAGCATTTGAATAAATCTTCGTGGTGAAAATACTGAAGAAAAGAAACCAGTTCAATTTTCTCAATGGAAATTGGTACATCGATGACTACTATTCGCTTAGCCTAATAATATTTTCTCAACATTTATCAGGAAAAGCAAAAAGTATCGCTGTGCTTCCATTAATCTTTGTTAAAGAAGATTGAAGAGGTTATAAAGTATGCTCCATTTTTACCACGTGGTTTTATTTATATCGTGACAATTCTATTTGATTTATCCGTATTTTTTGAGCTAAAATATGTGCATAGACTATCCTCGATAAATATGCACGATTTTAGAATGTAAAATTTGCAAGACACGCGAAAATTGGACCTCAAGGATTCGACGGAGTGCAATAAACGCATCTGCAGAGGAATCTTCCGCGACTTTGAAGCGCTTTGCTCCGCTGATCGTGGGTTTCTATTGCAAAATTGCACGTAAACGCATCTACAGACAAACCTTTCGTCTGATCAGTCTTGGACTCCTGAACTGAAACCTTTCTTCGATAACCCAAGCGTCGATGCTGCTTTATTTATTTTACGCGTTTAAAGAGAGCACGCAAACGTCTCTGCAAAAAGAGTTTCTTTTCACTCGTATATGTTTCGATTGGTATTTTCATGAATTCAACATTCAAAGTAGCGCTGAAAGGTATTTGTAAAAAAAAAAACGTTCTTTCAAGGATTTTGGTCTATCCCATAATTGATTTAATATTCAGAATGACAAGTAAACGTTGCTGAAAATGTATCCTGTTTAAAATTCAAGCGTCTTGCGTCGTTTTATAGCTCGTTTGCTATTCAAGGCACCGTAGAAAGACCCTTGCAGAAAAATAATATATGTGTTTATTATTTTTAACGAATGTATACATTAACTAGACAATGCATACTAAGTCAGGTGTAAAAATGTATGGATTTACTAGTCAAAGTTTAGATTTGATTGGTCGTGAATACATTTATTTTACGAATTAGTATGTGTATAAATAGAGTCGTAAGTGTATACATTTATTGAGTAGCTGTATCTACCACAAAGCATATATATAGTATGCTACTGATGACTGCAAATTAAAAACGTGTAATACTGACAAACAAATTTTTATTATTGGATTGTTATTGTTTAATTAAAAAAAATATCACACTTCAATGTACACCTAATTTGATATTAACGATCACGGATTAAATATCGTATATCGATCAGTAATCAGATTATTTCTCAAGTATTAAAAAATACACGCATTCAAAGGTTAACTTTTTAGTTTATTAAAACTAACAGATCAGCTTCATAACTTTTCCAAATGGTACCTTAAGCCAATATACTATCTCTCTAAAACATGCATATATCTTCATTTCTAAAGGAAACGCATGCATTTCAATCTATACCACAAAAACTGCATATTCTCCAAGATACTTTCGAAGGAAATCCGAAAAACGTTAAATCACATCCCAAATCAGTCCCGAGTCCAAGTGCAGAGCGTTTACGAGCACATTTGCATAATTCAAATACGATTATTTATGAGCGTAGCTCGGCGCCACGAAACTCGCGGATTTCAGCCTCGCAGAATCAAATTCGCGGATTTGCACGCGCGGCCGCGCGATTCGCAGCTGGCGCCCTGGGGCGCACGCGAATTGGCTATAGATGTGTTGGACACAGGATTGCCAACAGCGCCACGCTCGCTTAAAGAAATCTCGCCCAAGAATTATGGGAAACGTGCCCTGAATCTTAAAATAAAAAGAGAAAAGACACGTTTGTTTTTCCACAATGATTGTAATATCGTCCCACAGTTATTCGAGAATAATTTATAATTATTGTGCGAATAATTGGGGTTTCCTCGGATTCTTCGTCCCCACGCGAGTCTTGGCCAGACGTTGGCAAGCCTGGTTGGACATGGCGCGCATACTGGTGTCGGCATATCACTCCTGCATAGAGGAGAGCGCTATGATGGCCTGATGTCGCTTGCCGGTGTTTCTTGCTTCCACGTGCTTCCACGCGGAACTTCCACGGCGAGCTTTTGCTATACACGGGGTGTGCCAACGATCATGCCCCGTAGACATGCTTTAGAAAGGCGGTTCACTGTGACCAAAATTCGTCTCCTCCTCCTAACCTCGAAACAGCGCCAAGGAACTTTCTTTTCTGGAACCTCGAATCTTCTCTTGAAGCGCTGGACCTTGAGAGTTTGAGACGTCTGAGAGATCGCAGGCTGAGAAGGGATCTTAGGTTAGGTCTGGAAATCGAGGCGATCATTAGGATTCGCGGTGTTTCATGTCTTTTCCTAGGGATCATTCTTACGGACATTTCAAGGCTACGCTTGGAATGTTGGCTCGAGGCTCGGTTTTGTTGGAAGAACACTGCTCTTCGTTTTGAACCTGAGACGTTTCGTTTAAGTGGTAGATATGTGTACATAGAATTCGTAGTGCTGTGTCTGAATGCAAATCTGATTGATTCTTTTTAAATGCGAAACGGATCGTTTCACGATCCGTGGATCGTGTATGCTGAAATATTCATCTGATCCTGGAGGTCTGAAGGGGAGTAAGGAGTTAGAATACGACTGTGGAGGCGCCAAGCGGCAGGGATCGGTTGGACCTGATTTATCGACTCTACGATCGACAAGCGCGCGACATACAAATTGCGCAGAAATTTATAATCATCGTCTTTATATTACATATCGATATACTTGGTTGCATTGTTCATAGAAATGGACGAATATAATATCACGGGACCTGATATAATTTATTGACAATATAATGAGATAGAAAAAGAGAGTCTTAGTTTTAAGAATCGAAAAAATGCCCTTCAATAAGAAACTATTGCGTCTGAGTTGATCCGCATGATCTTGTAATAACAATTGCTTCGCCAATTGTTCAAATACAAAATAGTTTTTATCCATCCGAAGTTTCACTCAGATGCAAAAGTGTCTTCTTGAAGGACTTCTTTTTAATTTTTAAACCTAACACTCTCTTTTTCCATCTCCTTATACTGACAATAACTTATATTAGGTTGCCTAATATTATATTCATCTGCTTCTATGAACAATACAACTAACTATTCGATACATATTACGACGATGATTATAAGTTTATGCGCAGTTTGTAAATCGCGCGCACGTCGATCGCACGGTCGATAAATCAGATCCCTGCCGCCTGGCACCGCCACTGTCGTATTCCAGCTTCTCCATCCTCCTCACCCTAGATCAAGGAACAAATTAACATTTCAGTATCTACACACTGCGCGTTCTCCTTATCTCAACAACACGGATTACTAATTCAGCGTAAAATGCGAAACTAAAGTACCGCCTCGTGGTTCAATTACTCAATCGCCTTGCCACCTAATCCGACGATCCAACCAATCGTTCTCCCAATCGAGTGGCAAACATCCCAAACCCAAGACTTCCCCAACATTATCGCCAGAAAATAGAAAAAACCTCTCCAATCGATAAAACGAATACGACGTGTTCTTCCTCGATCAGTCCCATGATTCGCGAAGCAAACTCTTCATCCCAGCGGAGCTCTTCTGAAGCTCTGTCTCACCAGGCGACAGCCTGGCCTGCGCCTATGGGGCCTGACTTTTGGCACACTCTGCGTATACGTAGATGCATATATACGATATAACCACGTGCGAGGAGCGAAGTAAAGGAGGGATGAAGGAGGAAAGGACACGGACACGGGACGTTGGTGGGGAAAGGAGCGGACGAGGGTGGCTCCCTCGCGGGGCGAATGGAAGCGGGAGGGTGGATGGGGGTGTGGAAGGAGGTGCAGGACGTCCGAGAACACAGTGACCCAGAATATACTTATACATGCCTCACACACATATACAGAGACCAGTCAAAGCAGGGACCACGTGATTATGTCTGAGCTGGGAATAACAATTTTGCATGGAACACACGTATGCGTCGCTCTACTATCGACTCCGCATAGATTCTCCAGGCGCCTCGCCTGGAGAATTTTTCCTCCTTCCTTCAGTACTTCCTTTCGCTTTCTCCAGTTTTTTTCTTCTTCTTCTTCCTTGACATCCATTCCTCTTGTTGAATCTTACTTGATCGTCACCCTGAAGGATTTTTGTGCGCGAGGCTCCTGGCGATCTTGCTCTGTCTGCGAGGAATGGACCTTTGGTTAGAGTCCGATGTACGGTTCGTGGACCTAGGATGGTTGGTTTTGCGATGGAAATGTGTGTTATTTAATTTGAGTTGTTTCGGATTTGGTAAAAGACGATTAAACGTGATCTTGTAATAGTGTCGGATGTCTGAAGATCGATCGCGAGGAGAAAGGTGAGCCTAAATGTTTGTATTTTTTTGTAAATCCTTGAAAAAATCATTGTTATTTTATATTACGAGATAACGAAGTATTTTCTGGTTTTGTAAGGAACTTCACGTAGTGAAAGGATTTTTATTTTAATCGTGAAATACTTGTAATTAAGTAAGAGAAAATGTTCTGGCCACGATGAAGATATCATTTGTTTCATCTGGAACTGTGTCATGTGTTTTATATTTGAGAAATAAAAAGATAAGACCTGGTACAGAGACCTGGTACACAAATTCTATTAAAGAATATTACGTATGAATTTTACATAGTGCACCTATTCATACGAGTGCAACTATTGTTTGAAGTTGCAATTGTAAGAGTTTCACACTATTGGTGCTCCTTAACCCATTATACGCCAAAGCCAAGTGCAAACATAAAAAAAAACGCTAATCAATCCATCTCCCACAGTAATCCAATTATAAAAAAAATATTTCTATCAAGTTTGTAACTTTACAGCGGTCAGTACAATATTTATATCCCACAATCAAACTAAAATTTCCATTGCTCAGTTACAAACGAATAAAAAGCAAGCGTCCCAATAGAGGAGCAATGGTAAATAATGGGTTAAAAGTATAGATCGCATCCTAAATATATCCATAAAGTCGTCGGTAATTCCAGTATTAATGCGCCCAGCGAGTGCAAGATTAATCGTGGCCGTGATTATTATTAGACTTACCTTGTAACGGATAGGCCTCTGACGTGCAATTACTATTCATCGTCGGCCTGCACGCACGGGCCTCGTGATATTGGTGTCCGACCATAAACGAGCCTTGATCATTCGCTCGTTACTATGCATCGAATCAAAAGCAGTTACCCTCTGCCTTTCCCGGGTTGAACGATTTATGAGCCAAATCTGCTTTCACGTACGCGAGCATATTAATAACCGGGAAAAGAGAGGCTTTCGGCGCACGGATCCCCTTGTGCTTCGTTATTAACGTTTACCTTTGAAACGTGCATGGCGTCGCCGGAGAATCGGGAGCCCCTCTTCCAGATTTTATCTTGGCTCGTAATTAGCCGCCAGGCTCAACGGGATTTTCATCAGATCTAGGAAAGAGGTTTTAATGGCGCCGTAAAGAGCAGTGATATTGGGTAAATCGAAAAGCTCCGTTGGTCTTTTAAAGAGAGGGCTCGTAGTAACGAAGCTCGGGGATATTGTTGTTCCCTCTTAATTTCGATGCGAAGGCTCGATGTCAAAGGGGAATGAGCTTCGCGATTCTTGTGTTTTTTTACATTTTAATTTATTATTCTTGTATTTTTTTATTTTTTAAATTATTGTTCTTGTATTTTTGTATTTTTTAATTTATTGTTCTTGTATTTTTGTATTTTTTAATTTATTATTCTTGTATTTTTTACATTTTAATTTATTATTCTTGTATTTTTTTACTTTTTTATTTATTATTCTTGTATTGTATATTTCTGATTTGAGAAGGATTCGTGATGTGAATAATTACGTTTCGATTTTGATGTGTGAACGTGTTAATTTCAATTTTAAATCTCTAATGAGAATGATAGTCGATGAGAATTGATTATTTTTATTCGAGAGAGATTGCTCGTGATATTATTTTTATTGTACAATGCTTGACACCGTGGTCTTAACCAACTTAACTTTAAGACCACGGCATCAAGATGATTAGAAGTAAGATTTCATGTTACTTTTATTCTTTGAGAAATAATGTTTTGAGTCAGTGGCATCGAGAAAAGCGATAAATACTGGAATTTCTCGCGAGAAACTTCATCGTGGCACTGCATTTCTTTTCTTCTCAATTACTAGATTAAAATGTGGAATAAAAAGTAGTAGAATTGTGAGTGCGAGTGAGTTCATCGTGACTTGCATTAGGACAAAGACAATAAAACCGGTTATACATGAGGTATTAATATAAATGACGCGCTGATCGTTTGAGGCGCGAAAGAAAAATGCGGGACGCGTTGAATCGGTAGAAATAAAAGATTCACCTTCTTCTTGAAACGACAATTTCAGTGATACTTCCATCAAACATATGGTGCGATTTGTTCAGCCTTTATAAATAATTTTGATGGTGAAACCATTTCACGTGAAACGATTAATTTTATCGTTTATTACGAGAAACTTTATAGCAACGGTACTTCTCTTCTTCTAAACAGTTATGTTAAATGTCTGGCGTAGAAATTGACAGAAATAGTCTTGAATTACATAAATGTAAAGTTAAATCTGTTCTATATTTAGATAAATAAGTTTTACATGTGGTGTATTTCTGAATTACGTGCTGACCATCTATGGTGAGGGAGAAAAAGTTGAGAAGTGTTTAATCAGCAAAAATCCAAGGTTCACCTTTCCCTCGAAACGACTTGTAAACTGGAAGCATCTTGCAATTTTCTGGTCGTCTGCTCTAGTGTTTCTCAACCTTGTTTCTTCCTGTAGTCTCTCTCTGTTCTATCAGTAGAAAGGTATCTATTTCAATATTTTAGATACACCGTATCATTTCGAAGCATGACCCCTCATCTTACGTGATTTCCACCTGTGACCATTTTGATATATCTAAGGAATCACGTTTTCCTAGATTGAGAAACACTGGCCGAGCAGATGTTCATCCAGAGAGTATGTTTATGAAAAATACAGTGGTTCAAGAATATCCTGAGAATCTCTGAAGGAATTATGGCTCCAGTTTGAGAACCATTATTCTTAGCAATATTCCTACGTTCACGAACAATTCGCTGTTTTATGAATACATTGGCGAATTCCACGAGAAACATGTCTCAAATCTATTGGAGGAAATGCGGGTCCAGGTTGAGAACCACTGGTCAATTCATTCACGAGCAATTCGCTTCGTTATGAATTATCCGGTTCCCACTGGACGTATCGTGGCCCCAGGTTGAGAATCGCCGGTCTGACCGATGGTCCGTCGCTGCCTTTATGAACAGACTGCATCATTAATTTGTTCCTCGAGCCCTGAAGAGGAGCAGGGAGAACCTGGAATACGACTGTGGAGGTGCCAAGCGGCAGGCACCTGATTTATCGACTCCACGATCGACATGCGCGCCATTTTCAAACTCCTAGTCCTGCTCGTTGTAATACATATCGATATATTTAGTCGCATTGTTCATCGAAGCAGGGGAATATAATATTATTGAACCCAATATAAGTTATTGTCAGTATAATGAGATGGAAAAGGAGGGCTTAAGAATAGAAGAAATATCCTTCAAGAAGAAACTTTTGCATCTGAGTTGTTTCGTACGACTTCGTCTTACCTATTCTTTCGTTTTTGTTCAAACACAAATTAGTGTTTTTCCGTGCGAAGTTTCACGCAGATGCAAATATCTCTTCTTGAAGGACATTTTCTCGATTTTTAAAGCTCCTTTTCCATCTTCTTACACCGGCAATAACTTATATTAGGCTCTGTAATATTATATTCGTCTGCTTCTATGAACACTACAACTAAGTATATCGATATCTATATTACACCGATCACAAGTTTTCGCGCGGTTTGTAAATCGCGCGCTTGCTGATCATAGAGTCGATAAATCAGCTCCTTGCCGCTTGGCACCTCCACAGTCTTATTCCAGCTTTTCCTTGCTCTTCAGGGATCAAGAAACAAACTAATGATTCAGCACGAGCAACACTCGCCAGAGCCAAGATGAGATCCAACCATTGATCTTTCTGCACCCGCCAATCCTGAACTCCACGGAATCGCATTCCACCCCAGAATCAACCCCAGCTTCGACCCATTCAACCCCATTCAACCCAATCCGCGGAGTCCATAGCTGAGTGACGTTTCCATGCCAGTCACCTGCGAGTCCTCGTTTCCGATATTCTCCATTATCGAGCCCCCAAGGCGGTCCCCTTAGTCCCAATGATTGGGCCCCAAGCGCTTCGATCCACCGACACGTCGCCAAATCGAGCCCCTCCCCCCCTGCTGACAGCAGCGAACTTCAATCCCGATTATTTCGAACACCAACCCTCCGAAAGAGAACATGCACGAAGTAACTGCTCCTCCTTTGGGCACTCTGTTGATTATGTACAAACAATGTTGTACGTTGTCACTGTTGGAAAGCGGCAGGGCCGAGTGTCCACCTATCTGCCAGCTTGCGTCTCTCTCTAGTCACTGTGATGCTCGAACTCGATGGAGACTTTGCCCTTGATATTGAATGTTGTCCCGTTTGATTGTACCCACGATGGCTTGGCCTCGATTGCATTTAGTGTAACCCTGTACAGAGGTTGTGTTTGGTGTCGCCAAGTGGTTCCCGCTGAAACCAGCTTTCGTCGTTTGTTTTTGCCTGTATATGCCAACCCCCACCCTCTCGAAATGTTGTTACACTTTGCGTTGGTGTGTATCCACCTTTGGTTTATATGTGTACGTAGAGGTTGTTTGTTGAGTATTAGGAACGCGATTCCTGCGTCGAGTGACTTTGTACGATTATCGTGTCGCCCGTTTGATTACTTTACGACGTAATTGAATAATGTTTTCGTTGCCAACGATTTTTAGATACTTTTCCAGGATATCTCGAGATCATTCGATTGTGTATTGATTATATTTATTACCGCTGGAGCCACTGATCGTGATATTTATATGCGTGGGTATATCGCGAATGTCTATGAAGATTAAATTAAATTGAATTAAATGAAGAACTTTTAACGATCGTGTATTGAGTACGTGCAATTTCGATTACGACAGTGGCTCTGGTGTTGATCGATATTTTGTATGTTTATTCACACCTATGCCGATGCTTCGATGTTGTTTTACCTACTGTAAGATGCTCGTGTATATTTTCGAGGTTAACGAGATTACTCGATTGGTTGTGTAAGATAAATCTTGCAGAAAAAGAATCTACGGTGGACGAATGTATTTTGCAGGTAATATGTATTCGATTATTTGTTTGGTTTCCACGCATGTATATTACGGGCCGTTAAGGTAAGGCGTGATATGATATCGAGCTAGTACCATACCAAACTTGTAAGTATCTTTGTTAAACAAGCAGTTTTGTTGAATATTTCGCTATTTACGGGTGCGAAAAGAAAGTTATTGCGCGGTTTAAAGCTTGCAAAAGGTATCGCCCATCCAAAAGTATCGGAAATTCTAATCAATTATTTAATAAACCGAACTTCGATTAATCTGGAGAACCTTTTTCGATACGTCTTTAATTTATTATTAATCAACTCATTTATCAGTTTATTATCCAATAAACCTTTAAATAAAAATATAAAGTAAAGAACCTGCTGTTCTTAATCCAATTTTGGTAAAACACAAAAATGGGCATTAAGTGGTTAAAAACACATCCGCATAATTCGCCTTTGATCTTGTACGCCCGACTTTTCATCGTTACATTTTGTGGAATAAAACGGAACGCTCGGTATGCGCGAATCTACAGCGGGGACACGAGATTAATCGAATATCGGCGGCTGCAGCTGGTACTTATCTAAGTCGAGCCAGGCGAGGTCGAACTTTATTACCCCGGTAATACATTGTTCGTAGGGCTTACACGAGCGAGCGGTAATATTTTTTGCAAGCTCGCAGGCCCTTCGGGAGTTTTTATCGTTTGCAATATGACTGGTCCGGCGGTCTTCGTGGGAAACAATTTTCTCGCGGAAATCTGCCGAATCCCCTGGAAACTTTATTCCTCAAGCTGGACAAATTCCTTTGGCCTCGAAAGCGACCCGCCAGATTCGGGGATCAACGTGTAGACAGTGTTCTCTAACCTCTTAGCTCTGGTGAACCACTATAGTGGCTTCTACGTTTGTTATTAGTTTAGACGGTGCGCCATTATGATGGCTTCTGTGCACATCGTTTTGAGCGCGACGCTATTATAATGGCTTTTGCGCACATTATTTTAAGCGATATACCATTATAATGGCTTCTGCGCACATCATATTGAGCGCTGTGCCACTATAATGGTTTCTGCGCACATCGTGCTGCGCGCTACGCCATTATAATGGCTTCTGCGCACATCGTGCTGCGCGCGCGTCATTATAATGACTTCTGCGCACATCATACTGCGCGCTACACCATTATCATGGCTTCTGCGCACATCGTGCTGCACGCACATCATTATAATGACTTCTGCGCACATCATACTGCGCGCACGTCATTATAATGGCTTCTGGGCACATCATTTTGAGCGCTACGCCACTATAGTGGCTTCTGCGCACATCATGCTGCGCTCTATGCCATTATAATGACTTCTGCGCACATCATGCTGCGCGCACGTCGTTATAATGGCTTCTGCGCACATCATTTTGAGCGGTACGGCACTATACTGGCTTCTGCGCGCATCATTTTGAGCGCTAGGCCACTATACTGATACCTTGCTCCCCTTCAGGGGTCGAGGAACAAATTAATGAGTCCGTGTGTAACTCCGTGATGTGTTCCATGTTTCCAAATACATCGCACAAACTTGTATTATTAAATATTAAACTGTGTCTATATTGTATATGTTGTTTTTAAACTCATTACATGAGAATGTAGAAAGACATCATGATTTATTCGTCTATCACTCTATTCTCGTGCAATTTTTTAATGAAAAGCATCAAACCAGGCACAGATCGCGATGTTTCGTTGTTCATAAACTGTCGTACAAAGATACAGCACCGCGAGAAGTTCAGCCGTAGCTAAGAGGTTTAATGACTTTTAAATATTAATCATTGATAAAATTATTCTATGACGATAAAAGTATTCGATGCAAGTTGCGCGAATTGTTCAAATAATTCAAGTTGTAGGATATAAAATTATATTATATTTGCCTCTGTGATGTGTTAAACGTGATAAAAATGAAAATGGTATTTTCTGAGCAAATCAGCAGAGTGTTTGTGGAAAATCCAATGATTTGCTTACCCTTTAGTACGTAATGATTTAATAAGATTTTTACCTGCTAATAGAATTTCCTGAAAATAAGTCCTGAGGATGAACACGCACCGAGTGTTCGAAAGATCGACCTTTTTTCGTACCGAAACTCAAACCAGCGCATGGTGATGTACAAACTCCCTTTTATCCTTTTACAGATGTAAGATGTAAATATATGTCTTTATTTTCTACAACTGTGATTTACCGAATAACTTTTAGAACTTTGATCGAATACGTCATAATGTAATTTTATTGATAATTCCAGGATCATTTTGTCGACGAATTTAGCTACTTTCTGTTTAAAAGAAAAAAGAAAATTCATCGTGCTTTATTTTCGAGAGGAATGCAAAACCAATTAACCTACATTAACCCTGGACAGTATACGTGTCAAAGCTTCTTTGACGAACTTCCAATATTAATGTTCGTGCATTGCTGGTGGCAGTTTTTAAAACGGTCTTATGCGCTATTACTAGCAAAGTAATTGGTTCTTTGATATTAAAAATTGAGTTTCTGCTTCACCTGGAAATTAACAATCGTGCCATTGCGCCCAGAGGACCTGGCGTATACTGTGCGCAGTTAATAACGTTGTTTTATATTGTCCGCGATTTTATGATAAATGTTATTCAATTTATTTATATTAAAATACTTGCAAAAAGGAGGAATCCGACGAGATATGTAACGATTAATAGCGATGACTGGAAAGCTATCGCGTCGATGTGCTTAAAATTAAATAAGCATATGTGTTTATTCATTTTTAATTAATTAACTCAACGATAGACATTAGCATCGAGTTCCTGTCTTTATTTACTCTTTCGATGTTACGTTATTAGGTTATTTAGTTTTTGGGACGTGATTGTTTATTTGTCAAGACGTGCGTACTTACTTTTGTTACCTTTTGACCAGAAATCGATAAAAAGAACTATTATTTCGATGAAGATAATTATTGATTATTTGACAAATCGATAAGAAGGACTATTATTTTGATGAAGATCATCTTCGTAAAAAGCAAGATTCGTTTCAGACTCGTTTTTCTGCTTGGTCTGCAAGATTTTATCTATTAATTCCAGAACTACCGGCCATTATCTCGACATATCCAGATATACTATGTATTTCTCAGAAACACGAAGGAAGCAAAAGAAACGGTAAATAGACGCGTTTAATCATTTAGACGGGGCAAAAAGTTGGATGGAAGTTCTCTGGAAATTTTCCTTCATAAATTCGGTTAATGCGGATGAAAAGTTACAGAGATATCGTTTTTGCTATTTCGGTAGTTCTAGTATTAATGTTTGGCTACTTCTTTACAATTCGCATTCAGATTTTTGGCAAACGTGTAAGTATTTTGCAAAAATACAGAAATAAATTGTCCATGGATTTTTCTTAGTTTTAACAACGAAGAAAAATTAATTCACATGAAAATATCGAAGCATCGAGCGGATTAAAATGTTCAACTGTGTTTTATAATCGAGTGTTTTTCTTACATGACAACTTATATTATCCACATGTGTACGAGATAATTAAGTTTTTGCATTTTACATAATTAACGAGCAAACCATATCTTATAAATTATCGTACATTTTATGAAAATAGTTTAATAAGAAATTAATTTAATAAATAGCAGTTCGTTTGATCGTGTTTCCAATCATCGATGTTAACACACATTTCGAATTTTCATAACGACTATGCATAATTCCCTAGTGAAAATTGAGTAAATTTCAAACGCAAAATATTTAGCAAAAAAAAGAACGATTTTAATCAACTCCATCGCATATTAATTAAATTAATTGAATTAAATTAATTAATCGCGAGCAAATTCAAATCGGTTTCTTTACTAACTATTTTGCGATTGAAATTTATTGAATTTTGCGCTACGGATTTATGCGTAGATTCGATAGGTACATCGTCACTGCAGGAATCAACCAATTGATTATCCCTTAAGAGAATACAACTTCTTCGTTCCTCTTAGAATATAGCTGGGCTTATTTACACCATCTGTTATCGTTGTTATTTTATTCGAAGCGAAGAATTTTTCCCTCTTAATTATTTTTAAATTAACATACACGCCGAATCATTGCGTATACTTTTTTATTATTTACAGGAACGACGTATCATACAGGGTATCTGATTTCGAATTTCGCAGATAATTATTTGTCAAATCATAGCTCGTTTAATAAAATATTTCAAATGAAACTTATATTTTATTTATAGCTCTGTTTTAAATAAAGCTTGCGGCGTACAATGTTTAATATGGACAATTTTCGTTTCCTCATAAATTTTAAGTAACAACGCATCGATCATCTCTGCATGATATTCTTCAAGGTACAAATAAAATAAAGAATCAAAAGATTATATTGTTAATACCGCAGTAGCTATAATAACTTCTGAAGTATTAATAACATAGTCTTTTAACAAACTTAACTTATCCTTATCTTGAAGAAAGGTGACCTGGTGGTCAAAATGTCGTTATTTAAAATTGTAAACAAAAATCAGCGACAAACGAATAGCGCTCGCTTCCAGGAAAATATTCTTAATTAAATCTCAACGCTGAAGAATAGAAAAACAGCGTCGCCTAATTACGGTCCTAGAGTTTCATTTGAAACAGTATATCAAACGAGCTATAATTCGAAATTGGATACCCCGTATAAAATACGTGCATCCCTTTTCCTTTTATACAGCGGAGCCACTTTAGCAGATAAACGAATATCGTAAAGCGTAATTACGGCAAAAATTCCTGAAATTAACGCTGCAGGAAAGAAAAGTCTGAAAGTGCCTCAACACTTTATCGGCCGCTGTCACGAATACGTGAGTTCATTGTACAACAGTTATCTGCCGGCATCGCGAAAACGTGACTTCGTCCTGCTGCTGTCGAATGACGTGCTCTTGGAATCAGCTGAGACAAGACATAAGAGGAGTGGGGGTCTAATCGTTCGGATAAAAAGTGCACGCTCCTCTTAACACGTATTTTCGACCCAAACGTATAGACTGAATCATTAATTCGTTCCTCGAGGCCTGAAGAGAAGCAAGGAGAAGCTGGAATACGACAGTGGAGGTGCCAAGCGGCAGAGATCTGATTTATCGACTCTACAATCGACATGCGCGCGATTTTCAAACTGCACGGACACTTGTAATCGTGATTGGTGTTATACATGTCGATATATTTAGTTGCATTGTTCATGGAAATGGACGAATATAATATCACGGGGCCTAATATAAATTATATATATATAAATTATAAGTAATATATATAATTATAAGTTTCTGCGCAGTTTGTAGATAAATGTTGTTTGCGCAGTAGAGTCGATAAATCAGGTTCCTGCCGCTTGGCACCTCCACAGTCGTATTCCAGCTTCTCCCTCCTCCTCTTCAGGGTCCGCGGAACAAATTAACGATTCAGTCTTCATTATTCTCTGACCGAATGAAGTGAAAAGGCACTGAGTGAAAAGGCAGTGATTAACAGGTGTCAGGAGCGAGTGAGATAGCGCGAGTAAGCAACGAGTCTCGAAGTAATGACGTAAAGCTAGGCTTTCCTAGCAACCAGTTTTTTGGCCAGCAGGAACACAATTGACCTAAAAACCTCGATAGGAGTACAAGACAATATACATTCCTTCGTTTTTATGCAAATTCGATTCCTGCTGCGCCAAAAAACCGGTCTCCAGAAAAACCCACCTTAAACATAAACAAAATCCCGGTTCCCGGAAACAGTGAATCGCAAGGTCTGGTAGATTCCTCGTAAGTGCAGTAATCCTACTCCTCTGCGACTCGTGACGTCACAGCTCGAGCGTGAGGAGTGGGGGCGCGTCGAAGGTGGGGATGGACGTGCCCAATGAGAGAGCCTCTCTGCCCCTCCACCGACGCATCGATTCCCTCGGCTGATTCCAGCAGTACAAAATCCTTCCTTCCATCAATGAATATACCAGAATCAATGCTGGCAGTAAAGCGATGAACGAGGCCGACAATAAGAGTGCGCGGTCGATAAAGTGTTAAGTACAATTCGAGCTCTTCGTGGGGACGCGGTTTTCGATCAGATTCGAGGAGTGCTGGTGTGGTCAAATCGGCGCGATCGACGTGTCGTGGATCGAAACCAGGATTAAATGGCCGACAAGGAGCCGGCCGATGGGAAATCCGAGGATCGAGTACTCGCTGGCTAAGCTTAGGCTAAGTTCGCGTCCGTTTCGCACACACTGGATGCCTTTCTGCCCGGCGTAGCTTTTATCGTTATCCTTACGGTTATGGCCGCCATTCGGCCGTTTGGAAAAGCGGATAAATTTTGGGCGCACCAAGTGGAGCTTTTGGAAGTGCGTCGTTTGCTTAATGCTGGAACTATACGAGATACCTATATACAAGAGTTATGACCTCGAGAAAAATAGGGAGGCGGGAGAGGTAGTTTGGTCGTTTACGCGTGGAATACGTTTATCGTAGTTATGGACATGAGAAAATTGTATGTTACATAACAGTCGCTTTGATTTTATGGTTGTAGAGTTGGAATCCTTGGGGAGAAGATGGAGGATGATTAGGTAGTTCTAATATGCTACTTTAACTAAGCTTACTCTGCAAAAGGTTTAACATATACGCGATATTGTTTACATGTGATTCATTTTGGAGCGTATTAATTCTTCTCATCCATTATCTAGCGATTATAATAATAATCATTATAATGATGCATTATTAGTTGATTATACAATTTGATCGTAACGTCTTTGTTACGAATTTTCAGTGGAATATCTTAATAAAAATTATTTTGTAGAATTTAAAGCACAGACGTAATATTTATTAAACGCGTTCGACTTTAGAGGATATCAATTTTTATTCGCGTACTTTGCTTAAAATATTAATAACTCAAGTTACTTTGGAGGAAATGTAAATACATTTACTGTATATTATTGACTTTAAAATCTTAAATATTTTACAAATAGAGGAAGGATGGTAAATAATGGGTTATTATAAACACACGATACACACGATTAATTTATTTATAAATAAATATCTTCAGACATATTATCGTAATCACTGCTTGTTTGGTTCAAATGATGTATCAAATGCTGTTCAAAATTTGAAATTCTTTAAATAATACGTATTGACAAGAACCAGGGTCGAGCAAATATAGAAACTTTTTGACAATATCTCTCTGTTTTTTAGCAGAAAAATTCGCGTATAGAAAATCGATACCTCGGTCTTCAATATTCGAATTTTGCCCGACTAATAAAAGTTGTTCCCTGTTTCTCGTTCAGAAATGAATTCCAGAAAAATAAGCTGGCTTCTTTTCCACGATAACGCTTATTGTACTTGAATTATTTACTACAAAGCATTCACCAATGTATCGATATTAATCGTGTTCAGTTTATTTATCTTTTAGCAATTAGTTTTTAATTTCATTCGAAAACATTCCCATGTACCAATTTATTTTGTTCAGCTTTGTAATTAATATCGCAGAGCTGTAATTAAACGAAATTACCAATTTTCGTTAATCCCACGAGCGTGTGAATTAATATAATTGTAATCCTGTTATTTCTTAGACATACAGTGTTATGAATATCAGTTTTTGTTGGAATTTTGGTGGCAATGCAGATGTTAATGGTAAGTCAGCATATTTCAGCATAAAATGCAAATCCAACAGAAACAAATCTTCGATGATCCAAGGTAGGCTGTAAAATTAAAAAATAAAGGATACGAACCACCTTTTTCACTAAACTTATATCTGTTTGTGTGTATATATATAATAATTAAGAATGTTTGAAAGGTTTTGCAAGTGGAAAAGTGCTTCTCAGTATATTATTACTATTTTCTTCTATCACGTTATGTCAGTGTATAAGCAAGGGAAACCATTGAAGGAAATTTTAATACACTGCCTTATAAATGTATTATACATCTCAAAAAGTTTATATGCATTTTTATCAATCATTTATTAATTCTCAAGGATAAAATCAATGGATAAGAAACTTCATCGAGTAAAGTTTCTTCAGAAAAACTTTGACATAAAGAAAAGCAGACGATTTTTAACCGTCATTGCTATTTTAATCGATACATTAAACAACTTTAATAACCGAACGTTGTTATATGACAACAACAGACGCAATTTATTTAAATATAGTTAATCCTATTTACACTAAAATTACCAGTAATTTATTGAATCTATTGAAGCATACTGTATATATACAAAGAAAGTGGTAAAAGAAGAAATGTCGATACATCAGTATGACTATATTATATCACAATCAAAAATTCTTTAGAGCAATAAAACAAAAAAATAGGCAGTTATATAAAGATAAGACAATTTTTCCAACAAACGATATTTCGCTTCCTTCGACAGTTCCAGTGTTAATTATTTCTTTAAAAAATATTACAAGAGTTATGTTACATATATTATACAAATATTATACAAAGTTTGGTATAAAACGTATATTATATTTGTATCTTTTCCATCGACAAATCTTTCTCATATTTTATCAAATATTCTAATCTTATTCAAATATCTTTATCCTTAAAGATTTAAACCTTGAATAATTACAAACGATCGTGTACGATGCAGTAACAAAAGCTTTTCGGCCAAAGTCGCTCTTCATTCGTCCGGCGATGATTAAGGACTCGTTATCGTTTACCCGATCGATAGAAACAGAAGCTATGGATTTAACACAAAACCGATAGAGCTTCCAGGCATAGTGAAACGCATCGAGATCGAAGTATTTTCTATGTTGCCGTCGGTTATTTAATGGCTCCGGGCATTCGTATATTCCGGTTTGCAACGACGTAACGTCCGCGAAAGTGCTCGTAGATTTTCGTTCTTCTCCCGCGTTGCTTCGTATCAGGCGCAAAAAAAAAAAGATAGAAAGAGAAGTGGATAGATAGAGATAGAGAAAGACAGAGAGCGAAAGAGAGAGAGAGAGAGAGAGAGAGAGAATTTTCGCGCTTTTCCTGTAAAAGCAGAAAAAAAAAAAGAAGGACGCAACGAGTGCCGCCAGACTTTTTTCTCGTCGAACCTCCGAAAATCGCGCGTTCGCGGTGCCTCCCCCCTCCTACTCCTCCTCTACCCCCCCTTCTACGCCCTTCTACCCCTCCTTCTCCCCCTCCACCTCTCCTCACCGCTCCTCGTCCTCCGCCACCTCCTCCCCTCTCCCTTCTCCGCCACTCCTCGCCGCTCATTCCCCTCCCCCACGCCTCCTCCCCCCTCCTTCTTCTCCTTCAGCTCCCCCCTCTCACTTCCACTCCTCCATCACCTCCTCAATCCCCACCACTGCTCGCGATCCTTTGTCGTGCCACTGTTTTCGTACTTTTTCCAGTTTATTACACCACAGAGCGCGCTGCGCCTAAATGGAAGCGCGGCTGGTATCTTTCCGTTGTTGGCGGCCTTGTCCGGGGGGAGAAATAAAAATCATCCCGGTAAAGGCATTAATTTTGGCCGATAAAAGTGCGAAGAATGAAGGTTGCGTGGATATTCTCGCGAGTTGATTCATTCAGGAGTAAACCAACCGAAGCGATTGGTCGGTTGATATTTAGAAGGCTCACTGTGTGCTCCGTGAGAGCGCATTTTTTGAGATTTCCCAGGATTCTACCGCGGGGCGTGAATCGTTCCATCGATCTATCGACATCTCTTCTTAACCCGATACCCGCCATCGTCCCATTTATGGGAGGCGATTTTGGAGTGACGTAAAAATATTGAAAATGTGTCAAGCCGCGTAACACGTAAGTGTTGCGATTGAACTTTATCGCTTGTACGTATATTTATCGAATATTGCGTCTAAATAAAGGGCTGGATCTATATTCGACTATTTTTTCAATCAGTATGCGTAGATATTGATTGGAGAATGGGTGGAATTCGATTTCATCGAATCGTGGTTGGTAGTGGATTAATAATCTTTTTCTTTAATTATATACGTGGTATATATATAAATGTAAGGAATATACGGTTTGGATGATGATAACGGTGAATATTTATTAACAAAAGCGAATGAACAAACGATTAAACGAATAAAGCAATCACTCGCTCTCACTCGCTATCTCTTTTTCTGTATTTCTACATAAATATGTCCAGAAAGTGGCTGCTAGGTTTAATGTTAAGAAAATCCAGATGACTGGTGTTTTATTAACCCTGGAACCGTCGAAGATGTCGAAAGATTGATTCTAATTTTCGAGAAAACGATGGTTATATTTCAAACGATGCGTATTTTAAGATTTATGTTTTACTTTATCGCAGTTTCTGCTTGATTAAACGAATCCTTTTAATTTCTCTTTCGATGGATGTTGGTAGGATAACTATTATTACTTTGGTTGTGATTATTTTCTAATTATTTTTGCTACAAAAGGTGCCTTGACAAAATCACGCATTTCCTGCATTTTTTGAATACTCGCCTTCTCCAAAACCAACCAAATTTCGTCCAGACTACCCTCATTCAATTTCCAAATCAATTTTCGAAGAAACTCGCAGAGTTTTTCATTCTTTACTCTATAATTAACACTATACAATACTTTTCAAGTACAATATATACGCAAAGGTACTCGATCAGCAAAAAGGCGAATCTCATTCGCAAAAGTGATCAAAAAAAAAAAGATACATTTATTTAACAAAAGATGTAATGTAAAAAACCTCTATCCACGAATAATACTTTTCGTTTCAATACTCGCCTCGCGCTTCCGCCAATTCCAACTCGTATCTCGAATTTTCCTCGAAAGCACGAGCTCATCGATTAGCTCTGCCCTTTACGCGTGTCCCGAAAATCGAATGAAATAAAACCTTGGTACAGCACTGATTTCGCGGCTTCGAGGCGGCCGATTCGATTAAAAGGCATCCATCGATCACGCCGCATTTCCGAATAACCCGGCGCATGAGTTACGGTGACGGTGCGTGACGAATGAATTTTTCCTGGCGCGACATTACTTTCCGTTTATCGTAAACGAACGGCATTGGCATTCCGGATGACAGACGCGTCGATGGTGTTTTTGCGAGGACATCCTTGTGGCTGCAGCGCGGTTTTCGTTGCCAACCAGAGATTTAAGCCTTAATTATTAATCGCGAATATCGAGCAGCGACTTCGACTTATTCTCATTATACTTCGACCTGCGAGTTTCTAAGTGTCGGATTTTAAATGCTAGAATGACGTGTGAGTGATGTTATTAGAGTTGTTCGATACGATTTTGATTTATTTCATAATTTTTTTTTAATTCATAATATCATTTTTATTTAATTTTATTTAATTCGTAATATAATTATGGATATCTCAGGAGTGATATAATTCAGGTGGAGACTGAGAGGCACACTTGGGGTGTTAAGGGTTGACACTAATGTGTGTGTGCGTGATCTTCTTGAAGCAAGGAGTCGATACATTATACAGGATATCGAGCATCATCCAGGAAGATGAATCTAGGAGATTTAACACTAAACCTATCAGCCACTTTGTAGACATACTTGGATGTACTAAATATGTCTTTGACCACTTCGTTCTCACTGACGTATTGTGTCGTGAAGAGGATGCTGTTCCTATAAGCTCACGGACGCGTTATCAAGCGAGGCTGTGTCTCTTGTGCGATACCACAGACGTGTAAACACGCGACGCGATTGCGTTTGTGGGATTCCACGGACAATATATTTCGCGTGCCTCGTTATGAGATTGAGAGCTTAAATTCGAAAAAGTGTTCATCCCAAAAACAGGACAGGAAAGAAAATAGTAATATCGCATCGCGTGATATTGTAAACTTATAAATTGTAATATTACATTACGTGATATTGTAAATTTATCAATCGTGATATTACATTGTTTATGACAAACTCGAAATATTCTCTAATCAATGTTTTTCTTTTCCTGTACTTATTTGGAAATAAACACTTTACGATGGTATTTCCTTGTAAATGCGTTATCACTCAAAATTACATGCGCACAGTCCTGGTAATAGCATCAGTTAGAAAACAGCGAGAACTTATTCAAGATCCTAACATAAAGAGTGTAAATATAAGACCGGCCCATTGCTGCCATCCACTCTTTCGCTATTAAAAAAACAAGGTCGTTTAATGGGGAAAAAAGGAGATCTTTCGACGGTGATTATGCCGCTTAATTGGTTCTTAATGGAGCCCTCGTTCGGAGAGGAGATCGATCCACGTCCTAAAATAATCTATTCTGATTTTAATGAAGATTAAAGTGCCTCGATGCCGGATTAATAGTGCAGGGGATGATCGAAAGAGCATTGAATTTTGGCGATATCGAGTCGCAGGAAATTGAGATTTGGCTTTGCCAGATGTGCGAAAGTCTTTGTGAGAAAAATGAGAGAAAAGCGCGTAAGATGATTGCATGTGTTGCAATTAGAATTGTATTGAGAAGAATAAAGTATATATAGAATGGAATTTCTAACAGTATTAATGCTATTCGATTGATTTTTAATGAATTGCTCACAAAAAAAGTAAATTCTGCGGTACAGAATTATATATTCCATCTTAAATGAATGTAACTTTTGATTGTAAGAAGAGAAGCACAGGAGAAAAAGGGAATAATAATTTATGAGCAAAAGAATTTAATTAATAATATATACTGTGCGGTCCAAAAATCCAAAAGTCAGAGCTTTAATTAAAATATGAAAATGGCTTCAGTTATGTACATTTATTTCTACACTCGAATATTACTTGTCTATTAAAAAATAGGATGTTTAGTTATATAAATTATAACGTGTCGTAACATCGAAGACACGCAGATCGATATCTAGCTCTATTTAAAATTGCGATTAAAATTCATTTGACTTTATCTTTCTCACGAACATCATATCGCGTACATGAAAAATTTCTCTAAATTTAACTACCAATTCTGGTTAGGTGTGGAACAAACGATTAATATAAAAACGACAATGTTCTCCATCGAATATCCGACAAATTTGCATTCGCTTCTGCTCTAGTTTCGTACGAAGTTGCAATAGGCATTCCAAGCGTTTTCAACATGAGGTACATTCAATATTATTCAAACTCAAAGACAACCAGAAGGAAAACTCGATAATTCGATAACGAATAAACTCGAAAACTCGATAAACCATTTCATATTATTTAACATCTCAACAATTTTTTGTATCTTAATTAATCATTTATCACATTCCATTTCATATTATTCAAACTCGAAGGCCCAGATTTTCTGCCCCCTAATTTGTTTTCCTATTTATTTATCTTATTAATTATTATATTCCATTTCATATTATTCAAACTCGAAGGCCCAGATTTTCTGCCCCCTAATTTGTTTTCCTATTTATTTATCCTATCAATTATCACATTCCATTTCATATTATTCAACCTTGAAGGCCCAGATTTTCTGCCCCCTAATTTGTTTTCCTATTTATTGATCTTATTAATTATTATATTCCATTTCATATTATTCAAACTCGAAGGCCCAGATTTTCTGCCCCCTAATTTGTTTTCCTATTTATTTATCCTACTATCACATTCCATTTCATATTATTCAAACTCGAAGGTCCACATTTACTTCCCACTAATTTGTTTTCCTATTTCCAATTCGCATCATCAGCAGAACTCGTCGCGAAAACGGAAGGTGGAAGGAAAGGAGCGATACACCCTGTATAAGCGAGACACTCGATATCCGCGCCTTTCACCTGTTGCACGTGTGTTCCTGCCTGGTGCAACTACGTCTCGAGACGCTTCTGCTCGTCGCAACTGCTCCATTCCACTCTCGTTCAAGCGATGTACCCTCGAAAACTTCCTCCGCCCTTTTCCCTCAGCTTTTCGCCGCCTATTCGCCGCTCCGCTTTCCACGAGCTTCCTTTAGCGCGTTGGGTACGGCTCACGAGATATCTCGTTTCGATCCATCGTTCGAAGTATTGTTCCTAAACATCTTCTTCGATTCCAATTAATAATGTTCGATGATATGATCGTAAATAAGAAATTTCCATGGTACGCAAGTTGTGGGTGGTTTTATTTTCATTGCACGGTTAACACTAGAACTGCCAAACCAGTCAAAATGATTGGTGAGTTTTTTCTTTAAAAAAAAATCGTAGTGTTTTATGACGATGCATTTTTTGAGATTTTCCATGATTTTTATGCAGTATTTAGATTGTCGTTTTGATTTACTGAAATTTTCGTTTATTCTTCCCTGTTTTTAAAGATACATGTTGTGTTCTAAATATGCTCAGAAAGTCGCTGGTAGTTCTGGTGTTAATATTGTATGGGTATTGTTTTTGTTATGCTGATTTGTTCATTATTATTATTATATGTTCGTTATTATTATGAAGATTTATATTGTGTGAGTATTGTACTGCAGTTTCATTATGCTGATTATAATTATACAATATTACTATACTTATTGTAATCATACATACATAATAAATATCGTTCACTACTTATTCTTCATGATCGTAATTTGTTAATAACAACTAATAAGGAAAAATTATTCAAATATACAGATATAAGTAATTTAATGATAAAATAATGCATCAGCTTATATTTTTCACTCTTTATATTTCATATAAAAAATTAAGTAATCCATCCTGTGTTACATTTAAATTCCTTTGCATTTTAAACTTGAACTTAATCGCTTTACCCTTTGAACAGCCAATTAATTTACAGTTAGTTACTAAGTATCGATCACTAAGTAGATCACTAAGTGTTCAATTACTTATGGAAGACGGTGTACAGCAGAAAACAGGCACGAACGGAGCGCCACGATAAAAGTAGGAATAAAGTCCCAGGCAGTCGGAATTAATCCTTCAAAATTTATCATGCGCGGAATATCCGCAATTCTCAAGGTGGACGTAAATCGAAGTTCCACTCGGGGGACAATAAAACTCGTACGCGTCTCCATAAATCGCGAATAATGGCCCCGTTTGGCGCAGGGTATTATTTATAATTTCAATTAATAATTTTTCGGGAGTGCCCGTTGGCTGCTTAAAAGCTCTCGCTCGAGCAAAGCTCCACAGGAGGGCCGGTAATTTATTTTTCCACGCAGCGAGATAAACAATGGCTCCTGCGATTTGCAGTTTGTTATCCGCGCAAGTATGTTTTTTTTTCTTTTTTTTTTTTTTTACTACAGCGAAGGAAAGAAATCTTCGAGCAATTCCTCAAAAAAGCGTCGTGGAATGAAGTTTTAAGTTTTTTTTTTCATTTTCTCAAAAGAAGATTGCACAAGTTAGAAATATGGCAGGATGAAATCTGAAATATAATATATAGGATAACAATATAATAATCTATTTTAATATTCGTATTCTTATATTAAAAACCTTAATAAAATTATGAACGTCATTGTTAGTGTGTTGAAGAAATTTCTAGGAGTATATTTTTCAAGTTTTCTCACAGTGACAAAAAAGTCTCACAGATACAAAAAACAATAAATATGTATAGGATAAAAATATAAAAGTTTATTCTAACATATTAAATACGCAGAGAAAATTATAAACGCCATTTAGTTAGTGTATTAAGTTGGTGCAAATCAATTATTTATTCAGTAACAGAGACGATTCGTGTAACAAAAGTTTGTGCGTCAATTTTAGTAACAGAAATAGATTTATGACGAGGAATAAACCTTCTTTGAATCAAATTTATGCAACGCTATAAAGCGATAATTATGTTTCTCTCAGAAGTACTGTATTTTGCGTTGATTATGAAAATTATCTAATCATCAAAATGTTAACCACCAAGGTGTTATTTAACAATAAGACAGATTACAATCGTACGAAAATATTTTCGTCGTATATAACAATTAAGAGAAGGAGGTGAGATGAAAATTCCTCGACAGGGAAATTAAACGAAACTGACTTATTTTAAAGTATGGTAAGAAAAGGTTTCCAATTCCAATTAATATAAGAACATCAAATTAGATTCCTTCGGTTCCGCGTTTAAATCGAATTATCGATACCTCGTCTTTCCAGAAACGAACTTTGGACGAATATAGAAAGTTGCTCAACCATCGATCCGAAACAAGTGCAAAGAATGAAAATCTTCCATCCGCACCGAGCAAAATTTACTTCCGAATTACACGAAAGATATTTCGCAAAGCAGAGCCAGATTATTTAATTAGAGTTAATGGAACTTGGCTGCCTTCTAAGTCAAATTTAATCTCTATCAGTGTATTATCCAAATATCGTATTATTTAAAAACTTGCTTAAAGCACTGATAATTTGAACATTGAACGCAAATAAATAAATCATAAGAAATATTACTGAATTTCGGGACAGATAAGATTTATATCCGTAGACTCTAAAATAATTTCCAAAGTTTTTTGTAAAAAAAAACTGTTCGAGCATTAAATACGATAATTCGATAAGATGATTTAATAATTTAAATCTTGCTTAAAGGATCAATAATTTAAAGGTTAAACACAAATAAATGGATCATAAAAAATATTACTGAATTTCGCGACAGATAATATTTATATCCGTAATACCTAAAATAATTTCCAATATTTCTTGTGAAAGAAAAAAACCCGTTTAAGCATTGAATCCGATAATTTGATAAGATCGCGGATGACTAAATTCCGAGTGACATGAAATTATTTCAGGATCGTTTTGGGGAAAGCTAAATGCGCGGAGGAGATGCTTTAAATTTTGATCTGCGATAAGCGGATTAAATAAAATTTGATTCACCCCCAGGTCGAGTAAAATCCGCATCTCCATGGCGTTTAAAAATTTCCAGTATTGTCGTTTAAATCTTGATTAAAGATAAGCAGATTGAATTGAATTTGAGCCGTCGCCAGGATAAGGAAAATCCACTGCTCCCCGTATGTAGGTTATGAATTATTGTTTAATGCTCTTGCATTTTTATCAACAAACCTGTCCCCGTAAAACCACAGGAATTGTACTGCTTCGGGATTCCACGAAAAGATATTCGTGTTTGTAACGAGAAAGAAGTTTCTTATTCATGTGCAGAAAAGCTGTGAATATTTGTTCTTTCGCCAGCTTTTCACGACAGGGTAGAATGAATATTTTATATCGTTAATTAAAAGGTTGCTAATATGAAAATGCAGAAACGATGTTATTCACAAAGCGATATGGACATTTTTGGTTGATTTTGAAAAGCTTCTTACGTGTTACAGGTATTATTATAAATAGTTAAAACCTGTAAAGGAAGAAAATACATATATGTCCCTTATATTTCCACTTGTAAAACTGTAAGCGAATTCCACTTGCAAAGTCATCAGCGTAAAATTGTTGAAATTATGCTGACTAACCAGAAACGCAAGGCGATATTATTACGCAAATACAAGAAAAGGCGAGCATTTTATCCATCATAAGTTTGAAATTATCAGGAGAAAAATGAATGTTGCATACTTTTACTTGCAAATACGATGTAGTAAAAAATCAGATCCTATTCCAGTAAATAAAATATAAAAACAGAATAATATATACATGTCCCACAGTCGTGACTCACAAATAAAAAGCACAAGTATATTTTGTTGTTGTGCAATTTATTTTCACAGACTGCATTTGAATCTCTTATAGTAACCATAAAATGTACGAATTTTTGCTCAATGCGTGATAAAATCGCGGAAGCAAGGATTCTTTATGCAAGAAATAATTGAAATGAATCTCTTATATTCAAAAAATTTGTGATGAGAAATAAACTGAAGAAACTGATTTTACATGTTTTACGCATTTGTTTAACATACTTATTGTACTTTTCTTGTACATTCGAGGATCAGCATATAAAACAAGGATCGACTGTACATCGAATTAACGCACTTCGAGCAAGAGATACAATTAACACACTTTCCTCTGCTGCATTTCTCTTTTCTCTCTCGAGAATCAATAAAGTCTCTTTCAGTAACTAATAAAACAACTTGACTGGCCGTATTTCCAGGCACGAAGGTGCACGAAGGATAACAAAAAGATCTGGTAATCAGAAACACGGTTAACTTTAAGCCATTCAAACTGAAACTTTTCGAGGGCGGTGCGATGTACGGAGAATCATTATCCCCTCCCCTATGGCTTACTTCGTCGCGAAGGATCTTTAATATCGCGTTTGCACCTCGAATGGAGGGGAACTTTGGGTATAAGGCGAAAAAAACGAGCGCCATGAAAATTTTCTGTGCTGTCCGGAGCTCGAAAGTTTGCGCCTGGCTCGATATAGCGACAAGAAAAGTATTTTGCAAACTCTACCCTCCCTCCGCCATTGATCCTCTTCTACACTCCACGATGCGACTGAATACAAGTTTTTTTAAATGAAATTCACACTTTTGCAAATCAAGTACAATACTTTCATATATATATTATATTTGAAAAACGTCAAATAATGTTGGTTACATAGTAAGAGATAAAAAATTGTATTATAATTTATGGAATGGTATAATTACACATGGAGATGAAGGTATGTATAAAAACCGTGTGCGGATAATTAAGTATTTCGATGATAATAATAATTCGAGGAAAACCGTTTATAGACTTGCTTATATAGTTATTGGTTATATGTAGTATATATATACTATATGCATATGTACATATAACTTTAATCTCCCCCTTCTATTCTGATCAATGAGATTCGCTTTCCACCAGATGCGAATTTCGCATCTCGGTTCAATACGCGCGGAACGATACGTCGTCGCACTTCCAAAAGCTGCCACTGTGCGCATGCGCCTCAAAATAACACGTTTTATCCTCCTCTAATCTTCGAATTCCCAATACGAGTACTTAAATAAAATCAAAGTATAACCGAAAACCCCAGAAGAAATACTCTAACTAACAAATAGAGGTATCAAAGGGAGTTTACAAGTTATTTTCCTCAAAACAACAAGTTTTGATCTTCGAATTCTCCCTATCAGTAAATAAAATCAAAGTCTAACTAGAAAACCCAGAAGGAACACCATAACCAACAAATAGAGGTACCAAAGGCTATTTGCAAGTTATGTTCCTCAAAACAACAAGTTTTGATCCTCTCATTAAAATCCTCGCTACGAGCAAATAAAATCAAGCTGTAATTACAAAATCCAGAAGAAAAATGCCACAATTGCCATAAAAATAGTGGTATCGAGGAAAGGGTATTTGCAGGGAAAGAGAAGGTAGGAAAAGGGCAGAAACGCAAGGCAGGGGTGCGCGATGCGAATGCGATCGTTCGGATGCGCTCTTACTTGCTTGCCCCTCGGCGCAAATCTACCCCCGAATTCACGAGGGAGAACAAGCGCGTCTCAGAGCCAAAATGTGCGCGCTTTGCGTTCGAGTAACGGGGCACTCATGCAAGACCACATCTGGAAATTGTCTCTCTCTCTCTCTCTCTCTATCTCTATCTATCTCTATCTATCTATCTATCTATCTCTCTCTATTTTTCTCTCTCTCTCTTTCTCCATGAAGCGTCAATATTCGTTGGACATAGTCCTTTACCTCTTAGCTCTGTTACGCTGCTATAGAGGTTTTCGCGCAATATATTGCTATGCTTTATTCGCCACTATAGCGATTTTCGCGCATGTCATTGTGTTTAACGATACGCCGCTATTGCGATTTTGGCACAATTTCCATGTCCGACGCGCCACTGCAGAGACTTTTGCTCGTGTCATTGTTTTTCACGATAAGCCGCTGTTGTGATTTTGGCACAGTTTCTATGGATGATTTTCAGGATAAGCCGCTATTGTGATTTTGGCACGGTTTCTATGTCCGACGCGCCACTGCAGAGACTTTTGCTAATGTCATTGTTTTCACAATACGCCGCTGTTGTGATTTTGGCGCAATTTCTATTATACGTTCGATTCGTCACTGCAGAGATTGTTGCTAATGTCATTGTTTTCACAATACGCAGCTATTGTGATTTTGGCACAGTTTCTATGTCAGACGCGCCACTGCAGAGACTTTTGCTCATGTCATTGTTTTCACGATACGTCGCTGTTGCAATTTTGGCGCGATTTCTATGTTTGATTCGTCATTATAATAACTTTTACGCATGTTATCGTATTTAATAATACGCCGCTATTGTGGTTTCCGCGCGATTTCTGTGTTTAATTCGCCACTATAATAACTTTTCGCGCATGTCATTGTGTTTAATAATACGCCGCTATTGTGGTTTCCGCGCGATTTCTGTGTTTAATTCGCCACTATAATAACTTTCGCGCATGTCATTGTTTTTGATCGAAGATATATTTTGAAGAGGGCCGCAGGGAAGTGGTCGAAACTTTAATATCGTTTTATTCCTCGAGTTGCATCGACAAAACATTTAATCATTGTATATTATTCGTATACTTTCTTTCTTACTTTACGTATTAATTCTTCATTTATCGATTTTAACGTAATTTCACGGTGCGCAGAACCACCATGAAGATCATAGGGTTACGTTGCTTACGCTTTGTCCGCGTCGAACACCGAAGTACAGTGGTACGACTCAATGGAAAGTCCAGCAGTAGCTAAGAGATCGACTCTTTGACTGGGTGCTTCAAGCTGTTCTGAGTTAAAGCATTTCGTGTAGACGCTGCGATCGCTGGGGACCGAATACTTTGTCGCGCGATATGGATCTTGTCGGCGGTGTATTAACACATAATATAACACATAATCCAATTACTATTACTTTGTCTACTCCAAAACGTATCCAAACATCTCTTATTAATGGTACACATTGTTTATTCATCAATGATAAAGTTTTAAAACGCTGTATTATGGCAATTATAATGTACGTATTTGCATATCGAAAATTAGTTACAAGTAACTTTACAAGAACAAAAGAAAATTAATTAAAGTAACGTAAGATTAACGAAAAATAGTTAGAAGTACGTAAAGTACAAAAAATAAGTAACGTAAATACTCTGTATATCGTAACAAAAATAATACGACTTTTTAATTTATCTTTTTATAATTTTATTATAAAAAAATAATAAGACTGACCAAATAAACAAGATTTTAATTCTTCCCGTTGCTAAGCAACGAGATATATGGTTTCTGCGAGTGTTGGACATATACGATAGCATACACACGAGACAGCGATAAACAACCAAAGCCTTCGTCTGGCGCATATTTACGTCGATAGTCTACACCGATAGCTCGCATCGGACGCATATATACGACCATAGGTTACACAGATGACTTATCCTGGACGCATATATACGTCCACAGGAATCAAAGCGTTAAGAGTAACAGCAAAAAACTACGGAATAACGAAATCGTTATTTCGAGTCCCTTCCACTGACCGCGCCCGCCCTAAAGCCTCGTTTCCATTCGATCGGCCGCCGTGCCTCGAATGCGAGGAGATCCGGCTTGGAAAGCCAAGGCTCTGAGTTCCCTGAAATGCGACGCTTTTTTTCGATCGACTCCTCGACGATTCGAGACACGACTTTTCGTCGCGCTTCGGATATTTGAAGGATGGGGGTTTGCATTTTTCCTGAGGGATCCGGCGTTCGTACTTTTTTATGCTCGTGCTCGAGATGTTCGGTGTTTAAAGCTCTTCGCCGGCTTGGAAACGCAGGCCGAGCTAAAGCGCGTGGCTTTTTTTTTGCGATCGAAGTTTCGGCGATTAAAGAGAGAGACACTGACTATCCGTCGCATTTGAGATATTGGAAGGCCTGGAATTTATATTCTTACGTTATGCCTGGCTGGAGGATTCGTTCGATCTATCATGCGTAAAGTACTCGTCGACTTGACATTTTGGTTTACGCTTCGTCGAGCTTGGAACGTTTGTGAATAGAATGAAATTGCTTTTAATCAAATGTTCCACGATTTGAGAATTAGAGAGCCTGATTTTTCGTTGATAAAAAAATATTGTCTTTCTCTTTCCTCGATATCCTGGCTTTTTTGGATTAACTGCTCTGGAAACTTTTGAGATTCAGTAACATATCATTGTCGGAGCAAGAAGGACGAACGAATTGATATGAACGATGGACAAAGTAACGGATCAAACCAAAGTTTCTCGTGATGACGGCTCGCAACAGGGTCGAAACCTCGTAAACGAATTCTTATTTTTTATATTCATCCACTCCACTTAAAATTCACAACTGCTTACAAAACCATGTATCTAATTCATATACAATTCCAAGCAATAAGAGAATCAGGAGTAATCGCGTCTAATATTCCTTCGTTGCTCTTACTTTCCTTTGCTTTTCTATAATAATTAATATTTAATATAAAATACTCTATCACAAGTAACTGTCACTAGTAAATGTACTTTTCTATAACAATTAATATTCAATATACAATATTCTCCATAACAATTTCTACATCTGTTTCTCTCTAACAACTTTACTCTTCTTACTTTTACATCATCTTTATCTAACGTACTTTTTCATCCCCAATCGAAGCCACAGCGGATCCTACGAATCGATTTTCGTACTCTTAACCTTCCTCACGTTCGATCCTTCGAATGGCCGAAGTAGGTTCTTCAAAGAAACACGGAGAGGGACTCGATAGTTTCATTCGGAGCAGCGGGAGTCGCGATTTCGGTGCAGGGACCGAAATTGCCGATTTCCTTGGCAGTTGCACCGCCTCGGATGAGAATCGTGGATTGTAAAGAAGGAACGTAAAAGCCCACCGCCTCCCATAAAACCGTCACCATTGCAGCGTGTATTTTACGCCCTGGACTGCGGGTTGCGCCGGTATTTTTTATTCCATCTATAAAAGAGGGAAGAGAAGAGGTGAGCCTGGGTGGCGTAGTTGATTGAAGCTCGGACTGCCACGCGGGAGACCCGGGTTCGAATCCCGCTCACTGATGATTTTTCCATGCGATATGTGTGCTGTAGCTAGGGTGATTTGGAAGTTACATTAAACAGAGTAGATCCTGGATAAATGAGCTTAGTAAATCAGAGAACTATCGATGAATTAAAGAGAGAAAGGAAGAATACTTTGTTAACTCTGGAGGATTTTCCATGTGATATGTGTGCTGTAGCTAGGGTGGTTTGGAAGTTACATTAAATAGAGTAGATCCTGGATAAATGAGCTTAGTAAATCAGAGAACTATCGATGAATTAAAGAGAGAAAGGAAGAATACTTTGTTAACTCTGGAGGATTTTCCATGCGATATGTGTGCTGTAGCTAGGGTGGTTTGGAAGTTACATTAAACAGAGTAGATCCTGGACTAATAAATGAGCTTAGTAAATCAGAGAACTATCGATGAATTAAAGAGAGAAAGGAAAAGAATACTTTGTTAACTCTGGAGAATTTTCCATGCGATATGTGTGCTGTAGCTAGGATGGTTTGGAAGTTACATTAAACAGAGTAGATCCTGGAATAAATGAGCTTAGTAAATCAGTACCATATGATAATTAAAAAAAGAAAGAATACTTCATTAAATCTGGAGGATTTTCGATGTAAATATGTATACTGTAGCTTTTCTTGTGGTTTGGAATCCATTTTAAACAGTAGATCTTAGACTAAATGAGCTTAGTAAATCAGAACTATCGATTAATTAAAGAAAGAAAGGGAGAAAGAAGATACTTTAATAATTCTGGAGGATTTTCCATGTAATATGTATACTGTAGCTCTGATGGTTAGGAATACACCTTAAACAGTAGATCCTAAGCCAAAAGTAACCTTAGCAGTCAGTACCAAAAATGTATTAAAAAAAAATTAAAAAGAGCAGAGCATGGAATTCGAAGCTGGGTCCTGTACACCCACGAAAATGAACCCCGCGAGTTGCTCCAGGGGCTCGAATCAATTGGAGATTAATCGTCGAATGTATTGCGCCCCGTGGAATTCGTGCGATCGGGACGATAATTCGGGTGAAAATGCGTAATGCTGGCGCAGCTAACTAGGGTCTGTTATAATTAAGGATTCGACAGTTGGTATCGTTGATTTTAATGTTGGCTTGCCTGTTGTAGATAATCGTTAATTACACTGTACATAAAAAAGAGGAAAATTCAGTTTATTTGCGGTGTAAGAAATTCAGCAACAGGACTTTAAACAAAAAACTCAATATCACTATTTAATCAAAATGTAAATAAGAATGAAGAAGACTTAATAAAAATCAACGAGAAACACGAGAGATTTATAATGTAAAAGGCTGAATTTGGAATTAATAAAGTTAAAAACAAATATCAGCAATTTTGAAAATCACTTGTGTTAAATAGACGAAATATTATTTAACTCATACACAATATAATTTCATAATAATATGATAACGGACCTTGTTACTCATCGCAGCTGTTCCATATAATAGTAGAACTATAATATTAGAAGAGAATTATTAATTTCATTCGCCAAAATTCATTATATCTATTTATTATATCAATTTCATCGACTATTCAATTTAATTGACATAATAATATTTGTATATTTATTATATCAAACAACAATTGTACAGACAAGCGCAATCGACTCTATTCTCGTAAAATAATATTACACGCAATTTTCAATATTTCCGCGCAAACGTGCGCAACGAAATTCGAGATTCTTGTAAACCTGTAACTTTGTTGCAAAAAAAAGAAAAAAAAAAAGAACTTGGGATTGGTTCGAAAGTTTGATCGAATCGCCATTTGCGAGTTCCATCAACAACGAAAAACCGTTGTAACGTCAAGTCTCGCCAATCAATCGTCCGCGAATTCGTTCGCGGTTTTGTCATTCACATGTTGTTGACGAGAAAAACGGGATTGGACGCGGCGGTACGTGCGTCAAAAATCACGATTGCCAGCCAGACGGCTCTGGGCTGCGCAAAACCAAGCATTAATGATCCTCCAGCTCGAAATTTAGCCGTGTAACAGGACGTACAAACAGGCGCAGGTTTAATCGAAATTTACAGGCAAAACGAGTTTCGAGATGCTTCCGTAGTTGCGGAATTAATCGTGAAATATATCCGACCATTTGTTGTCAATGATATATTCCACGTGACAAAAATTCAAGAGCAACCTGGTTTTGTCGAATATGTATTAAATGGATAATTGAATAAAGTGTTATTAATAATTAGCATGGAAAGTTAAGTAAAATAGGAAGAATACGGAATAATATTAAATGGATCGAATATATTCATGGGTGTTTTCTGTAAGGATAGATTTTTATCACGACATTTATTTCGTTTGTTTTGACTTTAATGTAATGGAATAATGTAAAGTAATTTGAAATATGCGATGTCGCGAGTGAATTATTGTCGCGAAAGCTCGGTTAATTGTAGAAAATAATATTAGAGGAGAAATTTGATTTATAGAGTGGGGAACATCGGATAAGTGATATTACTTTATTGTTATAATTATATTTCTCTAAAGACATCGTTATTTTTCTAAACATCCATATTTAAGCATACTTAGTAACTTTAAATCGATGTCATTGTGTAATAATGAGTTATTAAAATATAGTATTTATTATAATTTATGTGTGGTTTCTAGGCCATAAAATTATAATAAACTCTATTTTCTATACTTTATATTCACTTTCATGATTATTTTACTATCATTTAATTCTACTATATTTTATATATCCATTAATTTTATTTATTATATCTATTAACTCGACAAATATTTTATATGAAGTTGTGCATATTTCATGCGAAATAACAAATAGCTGTAATAATCTTAATTATCGTGTATAGTATTATATACTTTTTTCTCTGTACCTTTTTAATTCTTCTTTAATTCAGTCTTTTCGCCAACCATTTTTATATAATTATAACCGAACATCGTGCGTTGACTAATATCAGGCTTCAAAGTGATGCTCTTAATCTTTCATCGCGAGGCCCAATAATCCTGACCAGTGTAATTTGCCAGGAATCCTCCATGATTCGACAATAATCGACGAAACAGATTTCGTCCTCTGTGATCAACCACTATCAATGATCCGACTCGTGGTAATTTGCGAGGGATACTCCGTAATATAACGATAATTGACCGCGTAGTTTCGAATTCTAGGAACACTGTCCTCATCTATCAATTTGAAGCATCGATGACCAGAATAGCGACAACTTTCGGGTAATCCTACATCGATCGATTATAAAATCAATTATAAATACGATTTTCTAATGCACACGATCAATACATGATATATTTTCGATAATATTTCTCATTGCCTCGATCTGCGTTTTATTGAGATTCATGTAAGCTGCTTCAGATATTTATCTCGTTAATCAGAATGTAATGTAAATGGTGGAAACTAATTCGAATTTCACCACCCTTTCTTTTAATCGCATTTGCGAATACGATTCATCGAAAACATGGATCCATCAGTACAGGTTTTTCAAATGAAATTCACTCTTTTGCAAATAAATTTGACACTTTTGCAAATCAAGTACTTTTACATATATATTATATTTAAAAAATATCACATAATGTTAATTGCATAAATAAAAATTAGAAGTTTTATTATGATTCATAGAATTACATAATTAAAGGTATTATGAAAACTGAGTGCAGATAATTCAGTAATTAAATAATAATGATAGTTCAAGGAAAACTATTTATAAACTAGGTTATATGTATATAATATATAATATATATATGTGTATATATATATTCTTTTTTTTTATTATATATATCTAACACTACTCCTTTCGCTACGTATATATCCACGTCAATCCTCTTTATGTGAAGCGAAACGTATGACTACTGTGCGTGACTATTTTGCTCAGTTCACAGGGTGTCCAGAAAATCGAGATCGCAATTGAAAGGGAAGAAATCCTCCTTGACTAACGAAAATCGTGGGGTTTTTGTAGCAGGGCAGATCAACTTTGAAATGTGCTCGAGCAAAACTCAGATTAAGATTTTCGCTCGTGTTTGTATAGAATTTAACGTGTGGAGGGTATAAGGAATTGTGGCACCTGTTGAAGGTGTTGACCAACTTGCTCGATGCAGAGCCGCGCATTTCGAGGTAAATTACTCCTCCAGTTTCGCGAATACGGCCATTCGTTTTTACCTTGGACAGTTTGACTGGATTTCTTTTCAAGCGCACAGTGGTTTCGATACTAGCGTATACTTAAAACTATTGCCTCGTATCGAGTACTTTTCTGCCAAAATGAATTTTACAGACATTGAAAAAGTACAGCTATATGGATCGTTTATTTTGAAAGTGGTGTAAGTCCATTTAACAAAAAAAATGAGATATCACGTGATTTATGCTTAATTCAGTGTAAACTTTTTGTTTATAATTAGTTAGTGTTTAATACCTTGAAAAATACCAACGCTTTGTTCAATTTAATATTGGCCGATAAAAGAGATTGCGTAGCCTTTGATTATGAAAGTGGTGTAAATCCAATTTCGATAGACAAGTGGTAAGATCAGTGACTACTGCTTTTTACATTTGTACGATATACAAGTAGAAACATTGTCACACTCTGCAACATTAACCAACATTTTTTCATCAACAAATGCGCCAACCTTTGATTTTCTCGAAACAAGAGAAAATGGACTTACACCACTTTCAAAATAAACGGTCCATGTATTCTTTCGAAGAATACAGTATTTTCATATTTGTAGATATTCGTATTCGATGTCGATTTCTTTGAGAGCGAAACCTAATATAACAGCGTTGTTCTACGATTTTCATTTGTTTATTCGAAATGGATACTTTACTTTCGTGTTGGATCACGAATTCTGGGACACTTTGCAACAGCATTCGCGAAGTAGTTGATATTAATTTTCGCCAAACTTGACGCATTTTTTGATTATCTATCTTTCTATTATATTAAGTTTCTAATTATCATCTTACTATCTTTCAATTAAACAGGATTAAAGTACAGTACGTATTGTTTGACAGCAGTGGATCAACACTAGAACTACCAAACCAGTCAAAATGACTGATCAGTCGTTTCTTCAAAAAATCGTAGTACTTCAAAACGATGTATTTTTTTGAGATTTTCCATGATATTCATACAGTATTTAGATCATCATTTCGATTTACTATAATTACCTTTTACTCTCTCCTTTTTCTTAGAGATGTATGTGCTGTTCTAAATATCCCCAGAAAGTGGCTGGTAGTTCTAGTGTTAAGTTTAACCATTGAAACCACCATTCGATGTTTCATTTTTTTCCTGCTGTTTTAAAAACCATTTCACATAGAAGCGAATTATTTCAACAAGAATTTCATGGTTATCCGTGCAAAATAAGACGCTGATAAAAGGCAGTGGTAATTTTTAAATAATCCTAATTGATACCATTACTTCCAAAGTCTTTTCTGAGAACAAAGATGTCTTGAGTCGTTGTTATCCCTTAAAAAATGCCAGGATATTGAATCGCGTTCCGGGTTGGCGTTAACAATTCCAACCACGGTCGCAGTCGCACCTTCGGTATCTCCGCCGCCACGAATTTCCGGCCGTGTAAAATCATTGGCGGTTGCGCCCGATGGAAATTCGTGCTCCCACCTGGGATTTGCCAGCCGAAATTTCCACGTGATATTCCCATCACGATTTGTGCGGTTTCGGATTTGCCGTAAAAGTGTCTCCTAATCGAATGACGAAACGCGCCAAATGCCAACGGAATTGGGATACGGCGTTTCATTTTGGTAAGTCGGAGCTGCCAGTGGTTGGCGCTTGACTAAAATGATCACAGAAGTAGGAAAAGTAGGGATACCAATCTAATTCTGCTTTTAGACGATTAGACGAAGAGTACGTGTAAAAAAAAATTCGTGTATAAAAATATCTCCAATGTCGTGGTTATAAAAATAAGAGTAAAGCGAAATTTTCTTCTTAGAATTTCTTAAAATTTTAGAATCGTGTTAAATCAAAATAAGTCGTGTAAAAAGAGGATTACATTTTTTTTTGTAATTCTAGATGGCGACGGTCATTATTCGTGAGAGATTCTTATTAGATGGCGCATAGTCATTGTTCGTTGTGGAGCCAGCAATAAATAGAATACCAGAAACCAGATACCAATAAATAGAAAATTTTAACAGGAATATTAAGACAGTTTCATGATTTTCTTCGAACCAAGTTCTTATTGTAGCTTTACGGTGCTTAGTCAATTCGTTATATAAGTATCATCGATCAAAATCGTGTTAATTAACCGACATTAACAGTTCCTCGTTGATATATCAATTAAATAAGCGATTAATTAACAACTCCACATTAATCAACGATACGAATTTGAATCCTGGGGTTAAAAGGCAAGCCCTTTGATCACAAACCTCACCGATCGAAATCGTTTATCGCGGCTGGTTCCCCAAAACTCGACGATAACGATCGCAACTAATTCGACTTTTCCCAGCTTTCGTTTTAATCGCAATCTACGAATACGATCCATCGATAATATGGATCTTTAGGCTGCTACAGAGAGCAGCATCGATGTAATAAAGCTCCATTAATACAGGTTTTTCGAATAAAACTCACTCTTTTGCAAATGAATTTCTCGCTCTTACAAATCAAGTACTTTTACATATATATTATATTAAAAAAACATCAAATAGTGTTAATTACATGAATAAAAATCAGAAATTTTATTACGATTCATAGAAATATATAATTAAAGGTATTATAAAAACGGAGTGCAGATAATTCAGTAATTAAATAATAATGATAGTTCAAGGAGAGCTGTTTATAGACTAAGTTATATATTTATATTATATATATGTATATAGTATATATAGTACATTTTTCGTGATTTTCCATGATTCTACCACAAAGCATTGCGAATCCTTTCATCGATCCGCCGACATATCTTCTTAGTCCTCCTTTTCCTCAAAGATACACGCGCCATATATCGATAAAGGAAAGATCCTTATTACATGGCGCACAGTAGTTATTCGCGATCGAGCCACACTGGAGTGGCCGAAGAGCCACGTGCCGCCTCTTCCAAAGCCTGGCCTGGAGCAATAAATAGGAAAATCTAACAGGAATCTGGGTTATAGAGGGTTAATGAGGCATTTTGGTTCCCCATGTATTTGGGTTAATGGACCCAGCCAAGTGTCCTATACCTTCGCGTGCAACCGTTCAGATTGATCTTCGTGGTTGCGCGTAACCATTCCTCACCTTAAGCACGTTGCCGTCACTAAAATTATGCTAATTAAGTACCTCTCGGAATTTACGCAAATGTGTATGCATCGCAAAACCGATCCGGAGCAATGCGGTTCCACGCGGGATTGCATAAATCTCCATCGCTTAAGGATCTATAAGATAAATATTCGAGAGAGGAGTCTTGGTGCGCGAATGAAAAGTTGCACGGAGAGGAATATTTAGATTATATTTATAAGCTGATATAACAGGTGCGTATAATAGGTGATTCTAGGAAAATAAATACAAGGTATATAGCATTGTGTAATTTAACCTTATTATATTAAATCGATATAAATGTATGAAGTATAGTAAAGAAATATATATAAATAAATGACTACGTGATAAATATAATAATTTAGTTTAACATAATTGAAAATTTATTGATGAACATCGCTTAACTGTTTTATTTGTAGAAATAAAAGCGATAAAAATGAATCGAATTAGATGAAAACTCAGCAAAATTAATATTGTTCGCTTCAAATGACTAAAGGAATGTTTAGTTTTAATTATACCTTTAAATATGCAGCTTTTTAAAGTAATGGTATTGAATGATTAACATTTATATTTCTTATAAGTGTTGGTAGCTTTTATGAATACTTAGTACAGCTATGTTATTAAGATAAAGTATCCTGTTTGTCCTGCTTGTAAAATATAATGATAAATATGATAATGATAAAAGTGCTGTTTGTTTAAGTACATTATCCCTGAAATTATTTATTGAAAAATGTTAATTAAAATCTATGATATTAATAACTCTGGTTTATTAGCGTAGTTGTAGGAAATAAAAATAGATTTCATATAAAGAATTATTTTATATTACGTTTATGAAAACAGACTGAAATGTTCATAACTCAACATAATTTATATTATACATAAAAATATATCTATTATTCGTGCACGAATTTCTGAGCCCCGACAAGTGAGGTTCCTTATTACAAAAATAGACAAAGAGAACATTTTGATTTACACGTCGAAGCTTTGTACAAATTTAACTTCTGAACTTTTAATTACTTTATGTCGGACGATACGTATAACTAGATACGCCTAAATAACTCTATTGTTTGTGAATGAACGAAAAAAACTTTGTAGGAAAAGTTCTCAGCCTTTGAAAGCACGAGTAGAATCTGGAAAAGAGATTTTTTTCTCATTATATCTTTTAATTAATATTCAGTAAAACTCACTCCTCTTTCTTCTTAAATTCCTATTTTCCTTCGAGCTTAACGTGCTCCAACCTTACGTTCTATTATACTGGCTTAGTTTTTCTGAATACTACAAGAAATTCTATTTCTTTTCGTGAAACATCGCTGTAAAGTGTCAAAAAATCAAAAATATATTTGGTTCAATACATTAACTATGTATTTAAAGACAAAACAAGATCGCGAAACATTTTCATTAGGAAATCACATTTGAAAAATGAATTAAAATGAATTATTCTCTTCTGGAACAACTGTATTCAATAGCATTGAGCCAAATATCGACGATTTTAATATTCCAAGCCACGGAGCACGAAATAAATTAGCTTTCCCATCAGCATATTCCCAGTTTCGAATAGCAAAGATTTTTCCCGGAAAGTTTTTTCATGCATTTATAAGCGGCCGAGATATTCAGGCTTCCCAATTCGCGCGCCTTGTGCGCGCATTTTATTCCATCAAAATGCTTCGTTCATTAAAAGTTTCATTAGGCTTTAAGGATCTACACCTGGCGTCAACTAATAGACGATCGGCGTAATTAAATTGCGTTCAATCGGCGCTGCGTCGGCTGTTTCGAGCTCTTACAGGTTTTCCAAATTAAATTCATCCTTTTGCAAATCGAGTACTTTTACGTATATATCATATTTCCAAAGTAGCAAATAATATTAATTATATGATAAGAATACGGAAATTTTATTATGATTCATAGAATTACACGATTACATATGGAGATGAAGTGTAGAAGCATGTGTAACAGCATAGAATTACATAATTACATATAGTATGAAAACTGTGTGCGGATAATTTAGTAATTCGATTATAATGATGAGTATATAACCTAGTCTATAAACGGCTCTCCTTGAATTATTATTATTATTGAATTACTGAATTATCCGCATCTTCATATGTAATTACGCAATTTTATGGAGTATAAAAAAATTTGATTTCTTACTATGTTATTAATATTATTCGATGTTTTTAGAAAATATGATATATGTGTAAAAGTACTTGATCTGCAAAATGCTGAATTCCATTCGTAAAAGGGCGAGTTTCCATTTGCAAAAGGATGAATTTAATTCGAAAAGCCTGTACCTTATTAGTTTTCGATATCATCGTGAAAATCGGGGCACAATATACCGTGGAATGTTCGATTTAATCGTAAGAACCGGCATTACGGGACGATGAAACTTTTCCAAACTTTCATAATTGGCGCGTAGTTTCCTTTACAATTTCCTTGGCCGCCCAGCAAATTAGGCTCCGTTTATCAGATCCCAGAAATAGCCAACTTTTCGAGCCGCGAAGATACTTATTGCAACTCCATTTTGTCCTCATAAATTTATTTTAAAGGGAGATATTTTATTCTCGTGCTTCGTGTCGTTGCTCTCCTTCATTGATTATCGAAATCATCAGTACAACATTAACCCTTCTACAGTATAGTACAATCACGAATGCTGCTCCAAAAAATCTTTAGTTTTTCTATCTTCAAAAACACTTTGGCATGTAATAAAAAATGTAAATAAATTACACGTCTTGTCACGCATTTTCGCATTAAGTTGTACTGTCATTGCGTTATACTCTTCTCTTTCACAAAAAATACTGTCGATGGGCTAAATAACAATCGCCATTTTGTAATTGTCTGTAAAGTGACCAGATATTTAGAGTGGAGACGTGGAACTTGGAGGAAATTCGTAAAAACCACACGATCGCTCCTTATCGCAGGATAAAGATCAGGTTGAGGGCCACTGTGTTTGCTTCCATGATTTCCACGCATACAGGTTCATCCAGAGCAAAGGGCTAAGGGCGCTTCAGAGAGATCGGAATGCAGGCTGTAAACGTCGAGGCGCCAAACCACATCGCGTTTGGTCCTCGATCAAAGAGCAACAGATGTTCCGACACTCGAACCCAAGTGGTGTTATCCCTCTGACTGGTAATCGATCCCTTTGTGGAATTCTTGTTTTCGAAATGAACCCTTTCGTCGAAGACAAATCAGGGGTAATCAGTGGCAGGTTTCTCTATAAAGGGTGCAAGAAACCATTTGGGGTCGTAAATCTTTAGTTTCTTCCATTTCTTTAGTGTTTTTTAATTTTTTTAATCCAACAATTATTATGATTCTTCAGTATAGTGGCGGCCTTCTCTATAAAGGGTACAAGAAACCATTTGGGGTCCTAAATCTTTAGTTTCTTCCATTTCTTTAGCGTTTTTTAATTTTTTCACTCAACATTTATTATGGTTTTTCGATATACGAGTTCGTGTAATGCTAAGTTTCACGCGGTCATCACAAATTATTTTTGTTCGATAGGTAAGTTTTTCAAAACGCATGAAGTTTAATTGTGTCTTATGTAACGAGATTCAGATACATTCTTTCGTAAATTAAACTCTCTTTTTTGCATATCAAACTCACCCTTTCGCATATCAAATTCTTCGTGAAATTGATTTGCGAGAAGGCGAAATTGATTAGCAAAATCAACTAATTAAATATACATAAACGCGCATTTGATTTACGAAAGGCCGAATTTAATTTGCAACCTCGTAAATTGGCCTGCGAAACCTGTAAAAGAAACGCGGATTTGATCTGCAAAACGCTGAATTTAACTCGCGATCCCGTAAATTTGGCGCGCGAAACCTGTATATCCTCCTTCTTGTTTGCCATCGTATAGCAAAACGATAGCAGCTTGCGGATGACGGAGTTGCGGGAGAGTTGAAATCTGGTCGAAATTCGTGTTAGATAAAGTTGAGGATTACGGAGGAGTGGAGATTAAAGTACGATTAAAGCATTAACGTCTGGAAAGCAATTGGGTTATAAAGGATTAACGCGATTACGGTCGCACAGTTCACCGATGGCCCACATTGTTGGCCAAAATTAAAATACGCAATCGAGTTTCAGGGAATAAAAAGGCGCAACTGTTTTTTTCTTTTTTTTTTCTCTCTATATTAATCGTTTTCTTTCTTCTTTTTTTTTTGCTTGTAGTTTCTTTTTTCTTTCTTCTCTTCCATATTAGTCATTGCACAATGGATTCACAATGGAATTTAATAAATTTTGGAACAATTTAAGAATAAACCGAGAGACCAGCAACGAGGCATATTTATATTCTGTTTTCCTGCAGTGAACGTTAATATTGAAGGAAAATAAAATAGTTTACAGGATAAATGAATGTATTTCGAGAGGCTAAAGGCGAACGTATAATAAATAGAGAAGTAAAGAAGGATAAATGTATAAGAAACATAAATATTTGTTGAAATTACTTTTCCTTCTATTTTGCTATAATTTTCCAACTCTGAAAAAAGAAGATCGGAAGTAGAAAAAATTCGAAGACTTTTGAAGCAATATTTTTCTATGTTATGGTTGTTTTATAATTGAAACAATTTGAATTATTTGATCGAATCTTTGAATTACACCTAAACACTCTCTGGTAGATTAAAATTATGAATGAAACCAAAGTTAGAAATATCACAAATCATTTAACAAATTTCTATAAATAATCATATTCATAAGAAATATAATCCCATTCAAATTAAATTCAATTGATTAATATCCTGCGTCCTATAAGGTACAAAGAGAACAAAACAAAACCAATGTAACCAGTATCGAAGAAACTACACAAACTAAAACCAAGCCAAACCTATCTCATCAGCTGATATTACAACGCCAATAATACCAGCATTATATTAATTACAACGACATTATCGCCACTCTATTAAATCTAATAAAGCTCCGAGCCAAATAACCCAGAGCCCATCAAACATCCTTAATAAACCAATTTCAACTTCGAAGCAAGTAAAACGCCGGGGATCACAATCGAAAAGCAGATCCGGCTCGGATAAAGTCGCGGGCCTTTCAAACTTTAATCTCCATCGTAAACTTCCCATGGAACTCGACAGGAAAAATAAGCCGAAACTGTTCAAAACGAGTCCAAGACGAAGGGAAATTAACGAGATAAACCGCCTAGTATAACGACGAAGTAAAATAAAGCTCCAGGATTAATCCAACTTCGGGGCTCAGCTCTCGCTTCGAATCCACTTCCTGGTCGGCGATTTTTCGTGGTTCAAAGTTCAACTTGAGTAGCGCATTTTCCAGGAGTGTGTGGATCTCCAGGGAAGATAAAACGCGCACAGCCAAGGGGATTCCCTTTCGAGACGCTTCGAGAGCTGTCACGGCGTTTATCGGTTGGCGGGAAGTTTGGACTTTGGTACAATACGCTCAGAATCGACTGAGAAATTCGTAGAGCTGCGTGGTGTAGTGGATAGAGGTTCGGAGTCCCACGCGGGAGACCAGGGTTCGAATCTCGATGATCGATAATGGTTTTTTTTCTGTAATATGTATACTGTGGTTTCTATTGGTTCGAAGCTCACTTTATACAGTAAGATTTTAAGTCGAATGAGTTTATAAGTAATCAGTGCCATAGATTAATTAAAGATTGGAATACTTGTTTGTATACAGTTACTTGTGGAGAATTTTCTGTGTGATATGTATACTGTAGTTCTATTGATTTGGAACCCATCTTAAATATTAGGTCCCTACACTAAATATGCTTAGTGAATCAGTACTGTAAATTAATTAACAAAAGAAAGGAAAAATACTTGTATACCTTCACTCTGGAGGTGAATGAATTTAAAGAAAGAAAGACACCTGCATATCATCATTTCTGAAGGATTTTCCATGTGATATGTAGCTCTGGTGGTTAGGAATACACCTTAAACAGTAGGTTCTAGGCCAAATAATCTTAGCAGGCAGAAACGAAAAAAGAATGCATTGTATATACCCAAGAAAACTCAATGCAAACTTTCAATTGATTTGAATATAAACTTCGTCTTTCACCACTAAGAATTCAAATATTTTATAAGCTTATCGAGGACAAAATAAACGATAAACCTGCACTACTATATATTACCACAACAAGAAATCCAAATATCTGCGACGCGACAACACGTCCCCATCGACCGTGTGCGTACAAGACTCTTGAAAATGCTCCTTCCACGATTTAATTTAATCCCAATTTCTATATAATTCCATAATAATGAATGGAAATGTAGAAATCTGGTACAAATAGTAAAACGTCACTACCATTGCTCCAATTAAATTGGATCTATGGTAGAGCTACGGTGGTGCAGTGGGATAGAGGCTCGCATCCGACTTCGAATCCCGCTCATCGCTTCTGGTTTTTCCATCTGATATGTATACTGTAACTCTGGCGGTTCGACGCCCACTTTAAACAATAGACCCTAAGCCAAATGGCCTTAGCAGGTGCCGGAAATGAATTAAGAAAAAAAGAGACTAAGAAAACCGATAAGAGGATGCTAATTGGTCAGACAAAAAGCGCACGCCTCTCCTCACAGACACCAAGCGTACTTTTTTCTTTTTTTTAAGAAATTGTGCGAAATAACCGTGCGAAGAAATAATTAGATGCATCTCATTCCGCCTCGAGTCTTCTCATTCGCTGCCTCCGTCGCGCGATTAGCTCAGCAACTGTTCACCGACCTTAGAAAAAGGAATGTCGTTCTGATTCGTCGCACGAAAACGCACACCTCTTCTCGCACGTATTCCCAAGCCAAGCGTATCCTTCTCTGAGCGATCGCGCATGCCAATTCCACCGCGCGACAAAGGCAGCGAATGAAAACTCTCGAGACCAAGCGAGACAGCGCGAAGTGAGCGGCTCAAAGCGCGATGTAAACACAGACAACCTCTGGAGTTTGCTAGCTTCCCCGTAAGTACAGGAATCCTACTCCTTTGCAACTCGTGACGTCACAGCTTAAACCTGAGGAGTGGGGATAGGCGTGCCCAATGAGAGGACCCTTTGGCCCTGTGTCGTCGCATCGGTTTTCCTAGCCGGTTCCAACAGCACACGCGCAACCCTCCACGAGTGTATTTGGTCCAAGGTAGGAAGTTTCCATCTAAGGCGCCATCGAAGCCATTTCCAGCGTCTTCGAGTGGCGACGAGCACCGTGAAATTCCATCCCCGTAGTCCGTGCACGGCCAAACACGAGAAACCCTTCCTGTCCCAACTCGAGTGGCTCTCCAGCCTCTGCACGCTTATCGAGAGACACCTGCGCCTCTAAAGTAGCCCGAGGTAGAAGTAAGCGTACGCGCTTGGCCAAAACATCTCGAGCACCTCTTTCGCAGTTTGAAGAGGCCACGAAAGTTCCGATCCGCGAAATGGTCTTCGTGCTCCTCGAGAGGCTGCTTCGAAGAGGCGAGTATTGGTTTTGGATAACTTTGGATATTGGTTCGATATGTCGTGTACGATGGGTCGAAGGTCTGAGGTTGGATGTGGAATTGATTTTTTTGCCGCGCTGTCACGAGAGATCGCCATGAGTAAATGCGGTTGATTTATTAAGACGACTTGCGCGAGTTATGTTGATCATTAAGGAGCAGTTGATTTTTACAGTTCTTGATAATGGTTATTAATTTATCGTATACTTAATTTGTATATTAATATAGTATATAGTTAATATATGTGGTATAATTAATTGATTGATTAATAAGTCTCATTATTGAGAAGTGTGAGAATTAACTCGTCGTTAATGAGTTATATAATGCTTAAGTTGTCTTAATAGTGTCAGAGGCAATAAAGTCAGGAGAGTCTATGTATATATTGTAATTGATTTATTGTTATACAGTCCAATCTATTAATTATTGATTTTTTTGTATAAAAAGATAAACGAATCGAGATTCAAAATTATATAATAACGTGGATATTATTGGATATATTTCTGGTTGATTTGTTCAAGCATAAATGACAAATTACGTACGATCTTAATTATATCGCAAAGAATCTATTTGTTTCCAAGTACTTTTTTAAATAGTATAATAAATTATCAAGAAATCGTCAAGAAATTTTAGATCATCGCTCCAAAGGCTAAAGGTTAAGCTATAGACACGTTTCTCATCAATATTTGTTCCAAACCACAAAGCGCAGACATATACAAAGTTTTCAATAGATCAATGATCCAAGATACAATTATACACACATACTGCAGCGTGCTTTTATTCGATCAAAAATATCGATAAACAGCGTGCTAAATCGATCATAAATATCATATTTCTCGATCATATCAAACACCATATCACCAATAAAAAAAAATACTTTTCCTCATCATACAATTCGCTCAATCTTAACACATATCCATATCAATACCAATAAATTCCATCGATCGCCATCGTTCCACGATGGACTTCTAACTTCCAACTCGCGATTCTTCCAAATTCCTCCCCGCTAAAAGGTTCACGATAGACCTATCTCGAGCTCCCAAGTGGGTCTTCCTTCGAGGCCCTTCCGAATAAAGACAATTTATTCCTGGTGCTCGAAACTTTTGGCTGGGTTCGCAGTTGGGCCGCAGTGAGTTGCATGCGCACGTTTGGCTTCGTATTGCCCAACGGAGTACGTCCTCTCGATACGTGGCTATCCTAATCAAACTTTGACCTTGGCAGCTCGACCTGGTGCTCAACTCGGAGGAGGGGGGCGACTTGTCGGATTTCATCATGAACGGGGAATGGTACCTCATCGGTGAGTTTCTTGGACTGCAAGTTTAAGAGCGATTCGACCAATCGTGGAAGCGAAGGAGGACGCCACGAACTTCCAGAATACTTTGAATTGGATAACGGAAAGTTGTTGCTCACTGTCGCGAGAGTGTTGTAAATATTATTAGGCGTGCAATTTTGCTTCGGTCGTTTTTTATTTTTTCCGAAATTTGAGGCTTTACTTATTATCATTATTAATATTTATTTTATTAGTATTACTGTATTTATTGTTGTTATCATTGTAAGTTTATTATTATTATTTATTTTAATTAGTATTACTGTATTTATTGTTGTTATTATTGGAAGTTTATTATTATTATTTATTTTGATTAGTATTACTGTATTTATTGTTGTTATTATTGTAAGTTTATTATTATTATTTATTTTTAATAGTATTACTGTATTTATTGTTGTTATCATTGTAAGTTTATTATTATTATTTATTTTTAATAGTATTACTGTATTTATTGTTGTTATTATTATAAGTTTATTATTATTATTATTTATTTGTATTAGTATTACTGTATTTATTGTTATTATTATTATTATTTAACTTTATTATTATTATTACTCTTGTAAGTTATAATTAATGTTATCGCAAAAGGGTGGTTATACATTTATGATTCTTGCGTTTATATGGAGTTATGTTGACGGATATCTGCAAAATAAACTTGCAAAGTAAACATTCATATTATAAAATACTTTATAAAAGTATACGTTCGAATTTTTGTGAATCACACTGTATACGAAGCGGGGCTTAGGATTCGATATCTTCGTGTCTGCGCGCGGAACAGTTCGTCTCCTACGATAATCCTTGCGCTCGACGTATCGAATCGGACGGACCGTTAAGCCGTATTGAGCCGAATCCATTGAAACGTCAAAGATGGGGGACCGCTTCGCTCCTTAATCGCGGTGTTAATTCTCAGGAAAATCGTGTCGAGCAGATTGGAACGACAGCATCTGCTTTAACCACTTCGTTCTCATGGGCGTGTTATGTCGCGAGGACAATACTATTTCTGTAAACTCACAGACGCGTTATCGCGCGAGGCTGTGTCTCTTGTGCGCTGCCACAGACGTGTGAACACGCGAGGCGATTGCGTTCGTGCGGTGCTTAGATTATTAGATTAAGAGCTGACATTCGAAGAACTATTTATTTCGAAAAGGGTACATGAAAAGGGGAAGATTGATTCGAGGATATTTGGAATTTATCGTTCATTCGCGTGATATAATTCAAAGTAGGGAATTTTTTAATTTACGATATCATATAATGCAATATCACAATTTCCTTTTTCAATGGTTTATTCTACTTGTTTTCCCGCAAAAAGGATGGCTAACAGTTGCGATAAACTGTTTTTAGGTGTTTTGCAATCTTATGCGAGGATATTATGTTTAGAATAGAACTTGTAATCATTTTGAAAACTGTTTTAAAAATAATCATTTTATTAACACTTTTACTGCCAAAGGTGTACCTGTATGCCCTTATTAATTCATTAATATATACGAAAGTCTTGCATATACGTTGCCATGGACAATTATTATGTAAATATCAGTTCGTGCAGCGTAGTTAATTATTCGGTAGACACAAAAATGAATTATTCGGTTTAAAGGGCAATTATGTTTTCTTTGTGTACCTTGAAGCGTTCGCATAACTGAAGCGACGCTCGAACAATGTTCAAATAATAAATTCGAATAATTGGATTACGATAAATGGATCGTGTAATATTTTATCACGCTCTGTATTTCTTATATCTTCGTGCAACATTTGTCTTTTAGTACGTATTTGAAAAGTCCTCTAGCAGAAATACGAAATGTTATATGAATGAAAAACATTCGCAATCAATTGTTTGGTTTAATTGGCCCATGATTAGGAAACTGAATCATTCAAACAAATGAAGTGAATTCAGATGCAGAAGAAATTGTACAGTAACTGAAACTTGATGAAATAACAAATGAAACTTTGTCGAATGGAAGTTCGCTGGTCTCCTCCTGGATCTTGAATATCTCTAACCCTTTTATTTATAATGTCGTATAAGGCTCTTGGCACAGATGAGCATATAGAATAGACCTAACATAGAATGCATTATTTTTTAATCGAGTGATCAAGGAGCCACTTGACCCCTTTACCGCTTTCCTGTCAAGTATCCCTCTAGTCGTGTTCCCTAGCTCATAAACGTCGCTAAAATAGAGCCTCTTTCCTCCTTATTGTCATAGCGTGGCTTATCCATTAAGCGGAAACTATGGTCATACATATATAGCGTGTATCAATATGTCAAAAAAGGAATCAAATTAAAAATAGTAAAATTTAAAAAATTTGCGACAATACCTTTTAGGCTAATTTTTAAATATCTCGCTTATCTACCTCTTCCTTTTTCGGCTTGCCTTTGTCCGGTATAATACAAAAGGAGAACCGTGTCTCCTTCCTCCTAAATGTCGCAGATGGACTCTGAGAACCGTGTCTCCTATCTCATAAATGTCACAAATAGACTCTGAGAACCGTCTCTCCTACCTCATAAATGTCGCAAATAGACTCTGAGAACCGTGTCTCCTATCTCATAAATGTCGCAAATAGCCTCTGAGAACCGTGTCTCCTACCTCATAAATGTCACAAATAGTTTCCACGTTGCGCGACGCTTACGAACGGTTAACCGTCTCTTTCGTGACCTTCAAAAGGGTTGCGTAACGACTAAAACGCGTCTATTCCCGCTCGTACATCGGCGCTGCCCTCTTCTTCTTCCAGCCATGCCCGGGAAGAAGAACACGATAATGTACCAGTGCTGCCCCGAGCCGTACGTCGACGTGACCTTCACGATACAGATACGCAGGAGGACCCTCTACTATTTTTTCAACCTGATCGTGCCCTGCGTCCTGATATCCAGCATGGCCCTCCTGGGCTTCACCCTGCCGCCGGATTCCGGAGAGAAGCTCACCCTAGGTAACGTAACTCGTCGCATGCTTTGCCTGCACACCAGCCTAACACGATTCTCTTCCATTTCTTTTCGTTCTCCCGATCGCGTCGCCGTTCTCTAAGCGCTCCTTGAAGCGCAAAATCGGGGACTCGACGAGCGCAGGAGGCAGTTGCTAACTTCGTAGGCTTGGAGGAAGCGAGAGGAGCGAAGGGAGGAGCTGAGGTGGATGATGGCTCGAGGAGTGGGAAGGGTGATGATTTGGGGAAATATCGAAAGTGTCTATAGATCGCTGCTCGAAAGTCCATCGTCAGGGAAACTCACTTTTTGATTTATATCCGAATCAATAAGGTTCCTGTGTGTTAGAAAATATAGAAAATTGAGGTTTCTGTGTATTAGAAAGTGTAGATAATTTAGGTTTCTGTATATTAGAAGAATGCATAAATTGCATTTCACCTTTCCACGTGTTGAATAACGTTACGATCTTTGTGGTAATTAAATAATGTTAATTTTTGCATCGAAATAACGTGGAAGTATCAAATGAAATTTTCTGTAAGAATGCAGTCTTTTGATTGAAGTAATTTTGCTCCAAGTATTTAATCGAACATGAGACTCGTTTAGCATATTATTTCACGTTTCACTGGTATCGGTGTGATGCAAACTCGTAGATCTGAATAATTTTCTTCCACTCGCTATGTGGCTCAATAATTCAAGTTTTTATTAAAATTTAGAAATAAACGAAAGTAGAAACCTAGAATATAAGGCGGTGCAATAAGCTATATAAAGAAATAAGACGTGGACAAAATTGAACACCGAGGTAAAGATCCCTGTCCAGTTTTTTTTATTTTATATGGCTCAATGCACCATCTCATATCCCAGATTTCTCTCTTCATTCGCTTCTAAATTTCAATAAAAAACGTAATTACACATTTAATCAATTATCAAGCCACGCACCAAGTAGACAAAAATTATTGACTATCTCACACGCAATATCATTCTGACGACTGACATTTAACTCCACCATAATCAGATGGAAAAATAATTAAAAGCATGAAAAGTCACTGCTCTCTAAGATCACGTCGACAAATTCTCTCAAACTGTAAGCAAGTTGGCTGACAGAGGAAAAAAAGTGAATCTCGACGATGGACGACCAAGGGTAAACGATGTAAATTCATGTAAAATAGTCTATGAACGGAAAAAGGATATACATGAAAGAGGTGTAAAAAGAGAGAAGAAAAGGAATCGCGTGTCTATAAAAGTGTACAAAAGGGGCCACGAGGACGAGAGCCATCGAAAGCGCTTACAGAACTGGCGACGCACGGAGGCCTAACGACTACTTTCTTTCCGATTGTTTTCCCCGAATACTTTGTACTCTCGGCACCACCACCACCGCCGCTGACTCTCCCACGTTTGTTTCGTTTTGACGACGCAAGGAAGTAGAACGGGAGCGACCACCCTTCGATCACGGACCGCCAGACGACGTACGGGTTTTGCAAATTGGATTCATCCTTTCGCGAGTCTAATTCAGACCCTTTGCTAATGGGTTCAGCCATTTGCAATGGTATTCAGCCTATTGCAAATGGTATTCAACCTATTGCAAATGGAAATTGAGCTTTTGCAAATGGTATTCAATCTATTGCAAATGGAAATTGAGCTTTTGCAAATGGTATTCAATCTATTGCAAATGGAAATTGACCTTTTGCAAATGGTATTCAACCTTTTTGCAAATGGAAATCATCTTTCGTAAATGGAATTCAACCTTTTTGCAAATGGAAATCATCTTTTGCAAATGGAATTCACCTTTTTGCAAATGGAAATTAATCTTTTGCAAATGGTATTCAATCTATTGCAAATGGAAATTGAGCTTTTGCAAATGGTATTCAATCTATTGCAAATGCTAATTGACTTTTTGCAAATGGTATTCAACCTTTTTGTAAATGGAAATCATCTTTTGCAAATGGTATTCAACCTTTTTGCAAATGGAAATCATCTTTTGCAAATGATATTCAACCTTTTTGTAAATGGAAATCAATCTTTTGCAAATGGTATTCAACCTATTGCATATGGAAATCGACCTTTTGCAAATGGAATTCACCATTTTGCAAATCAAGTGCTTTTACGTATATATCATATTTCAGAAACATCGAATAACGTTAATTACATAGTAAAAAATCAGAAATTTCATTATAATTCATAGAATTACATAATTACATACGGAGACGAAGGTATGCGTGAAAACTGTGTGCAGTTGATTCAGTAATTCAATAATAATAGTAATTCGAGGAGAACCGTTTGCAGACTAAGTTATATGTATATAGTATACGTCTATAATAAATATAAGTAGTCTATAAACGGTTCTCCTTGAATTATTATTATTATCGAATTACTGAATTATCTGCGCACAATTTTCATAGATGCTTTCATTTTCATATTTAATTATGTAATTGTACGAATTATAATAAAATGTTGTATTCTTACCATGTAATAAACATTATTTGTTATTTGTTAAATGTAATATCCATGTAAAAGTACTTGATTTGTAAAAGGGTGAATTTGATTCGCAAAGGAGTGAATTTGATTCGCAAAAGGATGAATTTAATTTGAAAAACCTGTTGCGAAACATTCCGTCGGGCGACATTACGGTGGATGAAGCGCGAATTAACGCTTAAACGGCCGATCGAGAATCCTTCGAAGATGCGATTCAATTAGAAAATTACTTAATTATAATCATAATTAAGCAAAGCAATAAACAAAGTAATAAATAAAGTGAAATAGTAAAGGATGGAAATGTCAAACGAATTGGGTGGATAACTAATATAAAACAAAAGTACGTTCTATGCGAGTGAAGAGCTGCGATTAAATAAATATTTACTGAAAGACAATTTTTAAATTATAAAATCGATGAAGCACGTTTTGTAGATAATAGATAAAATCGTTAAACGATTTTGTATATCGATAGGAAATATGGAGATAATGAAGATACAAGATAAATTTAAATAAGAGAGTTTGAGCGATTATCTTATCATTGTTTCGATTTCAAGACTGTTCACACGCCATTTAAAATATATTATGATAATTATAAAACATATCAAAACTAAATACGCGTACTACAAGAACACTGTAATAAAATCGAGTCAAAGTTTCATCCTAAAATCTTCAATTTTAATGATTTCAAATTCATGATAATAATTTAAACACATTTCAATGATCAAAAATGATCTTTCGAATTCAGTGACACAGATTTTCAACAAATACATTTTGAACGCACAGCATATAAACGAATTTGTTCAATTCCTAAATAAATTGCTCAAAAAATCCTTTGATCAATCTTCCCAGTTTCTTTTATGTTCACATATCTTCGACGAAATACACCAAGGATCGGCTTTTTAAGCGTTAAATTCGGATCTTCGCGCGATCGAATCGCAATGAGCCGCGCCTTTTCCCTTCGATCGATCGGCTTTAATTCTCAAACCGTGAACCAAGTTCGCGCGTACACTTTAAGCCCTTCGGTTCGTTGCTGTCGCGATCGTGGCCAAGAGGAGGTTCGACGAAGGAATCGTCGGTGCTCAGGGAATTATTCTGGGAACAATCGAACCGCGAAAATCCGCGGCGACATTCGTGCGCGTCAAACGTTATCCTTCCTGATAATACGATCCGAGGAATTTGTCCGCTGCATCGGAGTAATTTGAGGGATTCATCGAGGAATACGACTGAGTGGTATTCGAATTAGGCGATCGAGGACAAGCCAAACCGCGATGTTGGAGGAACGAATTTGTACACCTGAATGATTATTAGCAACCTGGGATCCCTTGCAGCAGTGGTTCTTAACCTGGGGCTCGAAAAAGCAATTACAGGGAGCTTCGCAAAGTGTACAAAATTATTGATTAATTGATTTAATTGAAAATTAAATAATTGGATTAATAATAGAGCAATACTCGATGCATATTTGTTCGAACGAAATTCAATGGACGAGGATGGCTTTTTAAAGGGAGATTTGATCGAAGTACGAGCTAATGCGTCTATGGAAATGGAATTTGGTGAACTAGACTGAGAACAGCTCTGGTGCAAGCGGTTAGAAGCTCATCCACAACTGGCAAAAGCAGCACTGGAGACACTTTTACCATTTGCCGTGCACCTGCCTTTGTGAAATGGGATTTTCAGCACTTTTGCGCATCAAAACAAAAGCCAGAAATCGCTTAAACGCATCCGACGACTTACGCGTGGCTCTTTGAAAAAGAGAGCCTCGTTTTAATAGAATTATTATGAATAAACAGCAGCAACCTGGCTATTAAAATTTAAACATTGCTTTTTATGTTATATAATATATATATATATATATTTCACGTATTTTACTGCAAGTACACATACCATTAACAATAAAATTCCGCATAAAGAACAGAAACCCATAGATCTCGCGCAGTTACAACTAACCGATAAGCTAATCTTTACGGCGGCAATCCTTATCTCCTCCTCCTGATCTCCAGGATGATTCATTGGCCCCACGGATCACCGGAAGTAATGCCCTCCTCGAGGGTTTGATTTATGTACACGCCCTCGCACATTCGTTCGTATCCCTCACTAGCCACCGTGCAACGAAATGCGGACGTGATCGTATGGAAAGGCGGGTCAAGGGGTGACCAGATGAAGGCGAAGACAATGTACGCTTCTGGCGCCGGCGGACAGAGATGTCACAATGGCCAGGAGGCAGGTATCCTCTGCGGGCTCCTCGGCGCTCCTCCGTACCGTTGTCAATCACAATTTATCGTTCACGAGGCCCGAGGTCCCGTGGACGATACGAAGGGACGACTGCGAGGGCCCGGCCATCCGAGAAAATATTCCGAGTTGCAAATAACTGTGAGATACGGATATCGAGTTGCACGCTCTCAGATTTCGAGCGTGACTCGAAAGCGACTGAACCGAGAGACCTTTCCTCCCGTTCCTTTCCTTCGTTCTTCGCAACCACGGCCGGTTGATTGCGCGAAGCGGCCCTGGCCCGACCGAGTTACGTCCTGGACGATGGTCGATCCGACGGCCATTAGCGGCGGGTAAACAGGGCCATACTTTATTCGAGGGGCGTCACTCTTCTCCCGGCGTTGTTCCGCTTCTTTGTGCACCCAAACCCGTAATGTTTTCCGTCAGGAATACCGCTGGAGAGCGCTAGGATATCCAGGTCTGATAGCGGAAAGGGCCGCCCTTCCGTTCCATTTCGTTCTACGAGGATGGAAGATTCTGCTGGTATACTTCTGTCGAGAACTACGGAAGCGATGACTCCTCTCCTTCTTGTACCTGGGTATGGATAATTCGGTTTAACCCAGTGACGGTCGAGTGTTTGTTTAGACTGTAAGTAAGATGTTAGGCTACGAAGGATGTTGAGTTGTTTGTGACTAGAGTCTTTGCTTTCTTCGTTCCCTGAGGTTATTCTAGTTGGAGACAGAGACGTGGTTTAGTTTTGAATTCGGTATGCCGTTGACTTTGAAACCAATCACACAAGCCAGAGATCACGAGAGTTTAGTGCGCCATCGATTCTAACAATTATTCTCTAACTATATAAAATTGTATTTTGTTATCTGTATTGTATATAAATTATATAAAATTAGTAGCTCTTAGTAACTATATAAAGATAGTAGTAGTGGCAGTGACTCGACGATCATAAATGTCAATGCTAGCGATAATCCGAACTCAACCTTACGATCCGAACGTACATTACTAAAAAGGTACGTATAAAGCATGTTTTTTTCACATTTTTCATTAAATGCTGAAGTACTGTCGAATATAAAAAAAAAACTAGACATTATTTGGATCAGAATTCGTAATTTTACCACAATGTGAAAGGGTTAATACTAAACCTATCAGCCACTTTCTGCGCACATTTATGTATGCCACGTGTATCCTTAAAGAAAAAGAGTAGTATGAAGACAAATCGATAGATCGATCGATTGATTCACACTGCAGTAGAATCATGGAAAACTCCAAAAAATTTTCTTTTACAGGGTACAGCAATTTTTCTTTGAAACGACTGACCCGTCATTTTAACCGCTTCGGTAGATTTAGTGCTAATCTTGAACCGTATGCTCATGTCGTTTGCTTAGTTTCGTACATTGCCGTAATTGGAGATATTGGATGCTTATCATATATACAGGGATTTTTTTTTAGAAGGCAGATGACGAGTCGATGAGCCATATTGCGAAAGACGGCCAAATGTCATGGCACGTGCCAGGAATCGGTGGTAGGAGGAAACAGCACGTGCAACACCAGAAAATCCCCAAGCGGGCCAATTAACGTACACGACGAGGAGTTGTCTTACTGGGGAAACTTATGGGGATTGAAGAAGCGGGCCTCTTCAATCCTAGTTTATTCTACTTACAAGGGAGAAATGCAGGAAGAAAAATTGAATCCGTTTAACCGCAAAGAATTGTAATTCGTAATGAAATTAATATGATGTAATAAATAAATATCTTAACCGTTTTGTGTTACTGACACAAGAGTATACTCAATATCGTGAAATTTTGGCAACATCATTATGCTCTTTGAATATATTACGTATATTCCAGTTACATCACAGTTTGATTTTTGGAAGAAATTTGTTCAAATAGCCAATAAACATCATAATATTTTCGTATACTCATACCTTTACATAGTAATATATAATCCAATATAATTAAATCTAAGGCAAAATACTATTCTACATATCACGCCCCAATTTCTCACGCACATTCCTCGAAACTCAAATTCAATTTTCACACGTACCTATATCAGCAACGCACAATTTACACCGATACAAATATATAATCTATAATCTATAAATCTATATATACAATCTATAATCTAATCTAATCTAATAAATCTAGTAAAATAATCTAATCTGTAATCTATAAATAATACTATAATCTCTCGATGTACTTCAACCTAAAGAAGCGATACCGACAAAACAATCGTCGCATTGTAGGATGTATTCGTTGACCATAAAACCACAAGAAAAAAAAAGACCGGAAAAACGTGGCGCGCCGGAAAAGATCTGTAAGAGGAACAATAAAAATTGCGAGAAATCGGATGAAAATTCCAAAGGACTTCTCCGCGATCAACATTGATAGTTATCGACGTGGCCGCAGGGCGGAAACGCAATCGCAGGAACGAAAATTTATGCCGGCAGCGGAAGTTTTGCAGACGGCGAGACAGGGCTCGAGAGTCGAGAGGCCGAGGGGCAGACGTTGCCGTCGATCGTAGCGACGACCTTGCCGATCGACGACATGCAGACCGCGTCTTTCCATTTCGCGGAAATTTCTGGCACGCGAGAAGAAGGATTTCACGACGCGCGCTAAGTAACGCACGCGGATTAATTGCCTGGAAGGGCAACGTACGTATAATGGCCAAATAGCGACGACCGCACCGCGAGGAGCGGACCATCTCACGCGTGTATGCATATATTATTATAATCGCTTGCTTAAGCAAGAGTAATGTGTCGCGAAGATTTTAACGAGTGATACGAATTTTGTTATACGAGAAAAATTAATCGAGGAAGATTTGGAAGTTAAATAATCATCCAGGGTATAATGTACTTCTTATATGACATTTGGAATTTCGTTATAGCACAAAAAATTAATGGCGAAAAATTTTAAAGTTAAATAAATACAGTGTATTTCTTATCATTATATTATATTTATCATTACAGAGCTTGTATCTAGACTTTGGACGTCAGCTGTCAACTATAACGATGGAATTGATTTCTGCGCACGATATACCGACGTATTCAAATTTGAACTAAGCCAGAACTCGAAACACCCTCCAAACCACCCTCCCGCGATCTTACAATACTCATTTCGCGAAACAATCCTCAGACGGTTCTGCAACATTTCACTCCAATACTCCACTCGACAATACTCCCACAAAACCGTATAATACTCATGTACTTAACAACCACTGATCCCTACAAAACCAACAAATAAATATACCAACACAATACACCTATACAATACACATAATTGATCACATCCACGCCCGTATAAAAAAGAAAAACAAGAAAACCTCCAGAGTAACGCCCACCATTATTAACCCAATCCCAAAGCATCAGCCGCTTGGGAATAAAAAGAAAACAAAAAACCGACATTACGAAAGAACAAGTTAAAATCCGATGACAACGCATCGGGATCGAGGACACGCCAAAAGGGGGTATATCCTCGCAAGTCGGGGCCGCGTAAACACGTAAGCGATAACGTGTTTTTAAGAAGCGCCAAAAAGACGTCGGGCAGTTTTGGATCTCGACACGGGGGTCCGTCGATGGGCTCACCGTGGCAGCCGAGGGGCTCGGGGCCGTTTAACCGACGATAAATTCCCGCTCCCAGGGTCCGCAGCCCCGAGTCCTCTTCCCGAGTGCGCCTCCTCCCCTCTTTCCTCAGCGGGGAAATATAAAAAGGCGATCCCGCGAGCAGCGAACGAGTTCTCCTCCCTGGCGTATCGAGGGAACCCTAAGAGAAACCCACGGGAAAAAGGAAGGCGCAGAAGAGCGGCTGGGAACGGCCAGGAGGAGGAGGAGGAGGAGGAGGAGGGACGTTCGTTAAATATACGAGTGTATTGAAATTCCGCCTCGAGACGGAGCGCGATGGGACCCGCTCGTTGTGGAAGGACAAGATCGCATGACGGCTCGAGGGCTTGGGAGCCTCCCGCTGTTTTGAATACGATCCTACGTCCGTAAGTCCTCCGACTCGTGTTGCCGCGGTGTGTAGAAGCGGGCCGCCCCTATACACGCTGAGCCCAGGACCGTCTTGCCAGCGGACGACAACGACCCGACGCGACTCTCGGCTACGCATACCGTCGTCCACTCTAATTTGAATGTAACAACGTTCCGTTCGGCCGCAACCCGATACCATCTCCGAGCCGGCTCCCCTCTTCTGCCCACGAGCCGTTCTTTCTCCAGCGCGACTCCCGAGGCTCCCGATAAAGGGAATTATTATCGTGGGACTGCTGGATCCTCGCTTGGGGATCTATCGGTTTGCCCGATCGACGAGGTCGAGGGAAATCCCGGGGAGCTGGCTGGGGGGGGGGGTGGTGGTTGAGGATAATGGGGAGTAATTGGCCGGCGTACCTTTATTAACGCGAAACCTACCTACTTTCTGAACTTATTTAGGCATGTCCTTGAATGGTACGTGTGTTCTTCAACGTATTTGGTATATCGTTAAAGGTATGATACGTGTATCGTTGAGGAAAGGGGGGATTGAGAAGGTGTGTGTGTTTGAATCGATAGGATGATTCATGCTCTGTGGTGGAGTCATGGAGAATCTCAAAGAAGGTTCTCTTGCAAAGTAGATTGATACTGAGTGTAGCGATTTTCGTAGGAAACGACTGATAGACTATTTTGAACGCTTCGGTAGGTTTAGTGATAGCGCTGGAACTTTGATGGTGAACGAAGCGGGCAGAATGGCTGAGAGGTAGTTTTTTGGAAATAGTCTTGATAATGGCGTATTTTTGGCTGATTTTGTAGCGTTTTATTTAGTGGCAAGTGCGATTGTCGCTGGTGGTTTATAATGTTGAGCATATGGAGGATATTCGTGTCTTCGCTTTTCTTCATTGATTTCTGAGGTTGAGTAGCGAGGGATTTGGAGGTTAATTTTATTAACCTGGGATAATATGTAATTAGATCATATGCTTATATCTGTCAAAGCTGGTTGATGAGTGATTAATTTACCATGGAGTCAACAGGTTTGGAGACTTTTTGTTTCAATTCCCGTATCGTTAGATCTTACCATGATTATCCTATCATTTATTAACAATTTGCTTAATCATCCTTGTGGTGTTCTTCGTCGTGCAATGACTGGATTAAGAGATTGAAATGTCAAGGATAATATTATATGACCGCCCCTTTATATGGGCTATGATACTCGCTTAATCTTTGGCATCTCGTCTTTTTGCCTAGAATTTATTTATACCTACACGTCTTGCAAGCAAATATTATTATACATATAAAATTCATTATAATATCATCAGCACTTTACGTGACTTTCTAATAGTTCTTCATGAAATTGAAACTCCGTAGCTACAGCAATATGTAGAAAGTTCACAATTCCACGTCAACCGCTTACGTTATTTAGCACGATGTCCCTAATTTCCTGACACACTTCTCTCAAGTTCGTGGCAATATATATTTAGAGAATTTACCAACCCATTTTCCACCACGAGTAATAATTCGATTGAAAAATGACTTTCGATGAAATTTGGTTAGTAACCATGACCATACATTCAACCGATCTAACTTATTTCGCTAGCTTAGTTCGTGCGATACCCAAGTATCCATTTTTTTCACCTTGCCAATTTCAGAAAAATGTCGTGATATTTTTGTATGGTCGACTTTCATTTTGATAGTAACTTACCTTGTAGATACAGTTAGATTCGTTTCCACCAATGCTTTCAGAACTTTGTTATTCACAGACGTTTTATCTCTTTCACGCGGTTCATTTTGTAGGGAAAAAACCAAACAAAAATTTTTCAAACCCCCACAGGTATTCTCCCCAAACGTCTGGTTTATATTGCGTGTAGCTTTTGCCGCATTATCGTCAAGTCAACTCATAGAAAAAATTACACGAATATCCTTTGACTTCATGTCCGTACAAACTTCAAAACGAACAACAAAAGGGCACACCTTTGAAAAGCTCTTCATCGTTAAAATATAACTCTGACAATGAACAGTTCACGACTACAAAAGAGGTTATACCAAAAACAAAAGCATAACTAAAGCAAAGAGACAAAAATACACGTGCAAAGTAAATCCGATATTTCATATGCACCACCCTAATATAATAATATTATCCGTACAACTTCGCTTCCGCCATTTTCCTATACACTCTTTAACCTACAAACAACCAGGTTTTTCCAACGCGATATTCGTACGCTGCCCAAAGGATAGGAAAAACCAGTGGCAAACGATGGACGCTACTTTAAATCCTAAACGTACAACCAGTTCTTTCACTAAAGCCTCGAATTTCGAGGGGAAAAAAAACGGCGGAGGCAAAGTTGCACGCCTAATATACCTCTCTCCCCATACCCTTTTACCAACAAAAACTCCAGAAGCGAGATAACAATCTTGTCCGCCTTTTTTCCTTACATAAGGTAATTCTCGACGGCGGTGCATGCTCACTGTTTACGCGATCGGACGCAGCGGTGTTTGGTTATATTACATGCATGGTGCGCGATGACGGGGACGTGTCTTGGGATGATTGACGGACGACGGTGCACCACGTCGCATCGCAATGCAGGACGTCGGCCGGCTTCCCGGTAGCCGCATGACGCGAATCCCCAAGTCCTCCTGCGTGCCCAGAACGAGAGAAAGAGCGTGCACGGGCCCCGTTGTTGGGCCTGGGGGGGCCCTGGTGGGGGGAGGGGCGGGGAGAGGGGGCGGGCCAATTGCGAATGCGCGGACGGTCCTGCTTCGTCGAGGCAAGGACGATCCCTTATCTCCGGGTGGCTCCGCTTCCAGGAACCCCGGGGCTCCGCGCCAAATTACTATAAATAGGCGCTAATCGATGCGGTGGGAAAAACGGCCGGACGCGGGCCGAATGCACCGTTGAACGGCAGGATGCGGCCTTCCTGAACCTAACTTTTTACTCCCCGGTATTTCACTTGGAACGATTTGGCGCGAGGAGCCGCCCGAAATTTACGTACTCGAGGAAGTTTCGATGCTGGCGCGATGAGGGTTTTTTTTTGCCTGCCGCTTACCGACATCGTTGATTTGATGCTCGACACTGGGTAGACGGGGCGGGTTTTTTTTTTTGCGATTTGGAATTTGGTCTAGGAGAATTGTAGTAGATGTTTGGATTTTTTCTGCCGGTACTTGTGCTGATTTTTAAGTTGTTCAGGAGACGATATATTAATTTACTGCCTTCTAAGCCCTTGAACCTAGAAATTATTGATGTAGTGTACTTACATCAATGGAGTTGCTGAAGTTTAGTGTGGCCAATCAGTGACTAATCAGAGATTCATTTGGAATTTAATATTTTAGACCTGAAGTAATTTATGTTCTTATCGTACGCATTTACGTTCGATGAATCAAACGATAGTCGAACCCGTTATAAACTTAATGAGAATATTTCAAGAGAAGAACAAATGTCGCCTATGAAAGCCCGATACAGATTCATGGAATATATTCCTAAACCATAACATTAATAATCTGAGGCCAACACACTCACCATTTATAAAAGTAAACTATAAAAATAATAAACACTGCACAGATATTTATTATATAAAACTAGACGACTAAAAGAAATACATCCCAGAAACAGTCGGACATTGCAATACCAAGACTGACCTTGTCATAGATACGATTCGCAAAATGACGCGTAAAATATACCGTACAAATTTTAGTATCAGTAAAACATTTTAATATCATATTATATAAACGAATAACATCACAAAATTTTATTCACACGTTCACAGTGCGTTATTTCCAAAAAAAAATCGTCCGTTTTTTCCAGAAAACCTATGCTCTCATTCACGGTTGAAATTGACCCGCGTTCACAAAGACAGTTACACCAAAAGCCTATCCTCGAGTAGGCAAGCGAGCGCTGAAGCCAGAATTCACGATATCTTCGCGAAGCGAACCAAAGTTTCATTCCAAACCCCGAAGGTGATCCCGGTAAGAGAGAGAGTGTCTGGCCGTCACGTTTATCTCGGCTAGCGGCGGTAATCGTTGCGCAAGCAAGGTAATTAAAGGACAATCGCTCGAATCGTGGATTCGATTAACCCAGTTGCAAAACTGGCAGGGCCGATAAATCCATGACACGACGATAAAAATCTTCCGCGCGGCGGCACAGATAACGGCCCGAAACAAACCGTGACGTTTTCCTTTTCAGCGGCATGCGCGCGTCTACCGTTAATTAGTTCCTGACAAGGGGTCCCCTCGTGTCTGGGCACGTTTTTTCCCGTTATAAAGTAACCTAACGTACGTACGTCAAGCGGCGAGGCTAGACAGGGAGGAAAGGCCAGTCGATTGCCAAATGGAAAATATGTAATCCGGCCGGTAGCCGCTTGCCGACGGGTCCGCGGACAGCCGAGGACAGGCTTCAGAAAATGAGTTTGCAGCAGGCCACCAGTGCCGTGCCGGACATCAAAGGGGCCCTGGGCTTTTAGCATCGCGTGTACACGCCGCGGAGAGCGTCGATGAACGCGACATCGGAATCGTTCTTTGACTCGAGGATAATTATCACGTCCGTCCCGCGATTCTTTGCGGTAACGATGCGTGCCGGTTCACGTAGGGCCGCGAGGAGGAGGCGGAGGGTGGGGCCGGGGGGGGAGCCGATCGAAACCGGTATTGGCCAATGGCCTTACACAGAGGGGCGAGTCATCCTCCGATATTTCACGTACCGAGAGCGTTACAACGGCCGATACTCGTGATCGCTTGTCAGCGGTGCGCCCTTTGTGCATCTCCTTCGACGGCCGTGTATTGGCCGTTTCCGGCCGTTTTGGAAGGCACAGGAAAGTCCATCGATCGGACTTTTACGCGTGACGGCCAGCCCTGCCCCTCCCCCTCCCCCTCTCTTTGAGTGTATTCGACTTAACCGGCTAAAATCCCGATGTCTGGGCCGAAATTAATTTCATATCGGGGCTCGATCGACGGATCTCGACGTCGGGAGGACGTAATTGGCTTCGATATAAATTCAGCGGTGGCCTGGAATTATTGATGCTCCCTGGCAACGGTAGGACTTGGCGACTGAAAAACTTTGGTGGGGGCGCGAAGGTTCGTCCACCTGTCTCCCTGGGTGGTTATCCTCCTGGAATCTCCTTCTTTGCTCACCTATCCAGCTCGAAGAGTCCTACGGGGCCCGGCGCGAGCGTGTATTAATTGTCGATAGTTATCTAATCGGGAGGATCTTTTATCGAGGTGTCCGTATTGACAGCGACGTTGACGTGCTCAAGCGGCAGGCTGCATTAGTCACCGACACGTGTGAAATAGTGCGGAGTTGAGGAGGGGTACGTTGGTTTTGGAGGAACTTGACCGTTTGTGTCACGTGAACTGTTCATATTTATCTGTATGACATAGTCTGCTTTCTGTGTATACTGCCTCCACGATCTTTTGTTGAGTGTTGTTCGTTTCGTAAGATGGTTTTGTTTATTACGTTAATTTCAATTTAATTTTGATTCCTACATTTGTCATTATTTTATAATGATTATGCAGCCAGTATATGAAGTAATGCTCGTGAGAGAACGTGGAAAAATTGTACTTGACGTGCGCATTCGTTGGTATGCGATTGAAATATGTTTAACGGAACGATTCTGGCACAAATTAGATAATCGTTATATTTTCGTGAAATAAATTCAGTATTAACATTTCTGCGGGAATAATAATGTTATTATCCGTTATTGATAAATTCGTTAGTTCTTGGGTCTATTTGTTATATATTATATCGAAAAAAGTATGGTTAACTGAGCGTTGGCGTTATTATGAAATCCTTTTTACACGAAACCTCGTATTGCGTTGGGAGGTGAGAAAATTAATATATATAGAGCAATTTTAGTTCAATATTAAGATTCTATAATACGAAAATATTCATCCAAGTTGAATACATTTTGACACTTTATTTTAAGCGTATAAGGCGTCGTATTTTTCTAAAACGTCTTCGATTCACACTCATTTATCTTAAACAAGCATACGAGACGATGCCACAGCGCGATTCAAGGGAAACCGTGTATTCTCCGGTGGGCAGGTTAAAATAATTCGATACACCTGAGGAAATCCTATATGGCAAGGGGAAGATTAAAGATTAGGTGAATCAGCTTCGACCAAAAGAATGATATCTCACGGGGATAGGGTTCCCCGTAGACTTCGCCTTTGAATCTATACATTCTGAAGAAGGATACCTCCATTATAGAATTGGTGTCTCTCCAGGAATTTTATATCTGTGACTCAATCATATGGATGGCCTTATTCCTCCACGTTTTAAATCCGTTCTATTTTAAATGCCCAACGACCAGAAGCCAGTTCTAAAGTTGCGCCCTTTTCTCACTGTCATAAAAATGAATACAATCGATACAATGTGATACATTTAGAAGATTCAGAGGCAATTTGACGTTGAATCTCTCGTCCTAAAACTGGTGGTAATGAAGATACTTACAAAAATAAAAAACCATTACTTCAAAACACCGGAAACAAACACCAGATTGCGAACCAACGAAAGAAACAAAGGTTTATCAATATTAGCAGATCTAGTCCCTTTCGGGATATTTTTAGAGCAGCGCATACATCTTTTAAAAAAAAAAGAAGTGTCAGGACGAAATTTGAATAAATCAGTATAACAATGCAACCACTGCATGAAATTCATACAAAATTACAGCAAACTCTGTTTCACGAAACACTACGATTTCCTTAAAGAAATAACCGACAGGTCATTTTGATGGGTTTGACAGTTCTACTCTTAAAATACTCAAAACCTGTTCATAGATTAAATAGACATGCTACGTTTCTCATTCCAATTTAGTCACATTTAATATAATCATTCACTAGTAAGTATACACCACATTTTATACTATGGATCACATTCCTATGATACAATCATTTCTCTAATGAGTCAAAAGCCACATAGAAGAAATGTCTCTGGGTGCATCCTTTGTGGATCGCCGTGAACCCTGAAAAATGTGCATCGCTTGGAAACCAAGAAAGAGAGAGAGAGAGAGAGAGAGGGTGGGAGAGAAAGACGAGCGCTTTCGTCGAGCAGGTAGATTTAATTGAGTGGAAAGGACGACGCCCCCGGGGCGTCTAAGAAAGCACAACGTGGACGATTTTAGGAATTCCGCCGATGGAATATGTAAGGGCACGACTATCGGCGAACATTTATTTGCCGGCGGAACGTAAATTTGTTTAGGGGTGGACATCTAAGGCACGAGTGCTGGCGGCCTTTCGCCGTCACGGGACATTTGCCACGAAAAGTGCTTTCACCGTGGCCGCGTTTTCGACTTCCTTTCACTTCCGGCGGTACTGAATTTCAGAGGAATGGTAAGAGGAAAAGCTTGCGTCTTCTATGGACGGCCTCCGTTCGTTCATTCGCTATAAATACGCTGGCCGGCTACATTTTCGGTGGATCCGACACAAATGACTCCAGAATCCTTGCTTCGATGTATTTCGATAATAAATGTTCCTTTTGTATTAGGAGAAGAACTTTGCTTTTGTTGTTTTTAAAATTAGATCGATTTGCGGATCGCTTCGAGGGAAGACCAGTTTTTTTTTTCAACGCGGGATTTGTACGCTGCCCGAAAGAGGGGAGAAAGTAGTGGCCAACGATGGATAATACTTTGAATCATAAATGTATAACCTGTTTTTTATAATAAAGCTTGGATTTTTCAAGAAAACCGGCGGAAGCAAAGTTGTACGCGTGATATTACGCAAATCAATTCCGTGCTTCGATTATTGTTGGATTACCTGCATTATAAATTGTGGACGATAGTGTCGTTTTGGATGGAGTAAGTCGCGGAAATTTTTCATGGAACGTTGATTCAACAGATGTCTAGTAAAGGATAAGTGGACGATCGCAATAGACATTAGCGAACTGCGATTGGCGGATATCGAGCCTGTCTCGTTAACTTTCTTCTATCAGCGTCAAATTTTAACCGATAGTCACTTTGTGCCCATCAACGACTGAAATCACGTTGTGAAACAATGATAGGCAAATATAGTACCGTGCGAAATCCTGATTATCTAATAAAGTAGTGTCGTAAAATGGTATTGGTAAAAACATAGTTCTTTAAAAGGTTTGAAATATATATAGAGAACTATTGCAACTATTGCTAATAAATGAGTATCAAAGTTCAGTACAGAATTGAGCGTTCTACTTCGCAACCCACCACAAAACTCTCCATCAAACACTCTGTTCGCAAAACTGATTACTTCATTTACAAAACTTCTCTCAAAACTAAACTCACACCTACGTACATTGTCTTATATACTAAAAACGTAGCCCTACTCCATGACTGTGTTCAAGGATTTCCTTTTATTCCTATCTCGTATCATCCATCGTATTCCTATCGTATTCTTATCTCAGATAAACACCGCGACTGAGAAACCTCGCACACCACGGCACTACAACAAGTAAAACGTCACATTTTCCAAAACAATCAATCAGCGCACAACAATTGCGAAAAGCATAAATCCGTATAATCCTTCCACACATAATCCTCGATTATACAATACAAGACGCGCTTGCGCGTCTTCCACGACTCAAGACATTCAAACTCTCGGCAAGATACTTCAATAGCCAAGTACAATTACCCGCGGAGCAAGCTACAAGTCGATTATCGACACGTCCATTGGCCCAATTACCTTCGCATTAAGCACACCGCCATGAATCACCTACAAAGACGTCCAATCCCCGAAAGCCCCTTTATTATTCATGGTCCCGTCTCCATTGGATTGAAGCGGCGCAAAGTCGGCGCTTGGGATTTGTACGGCCTTAAAAAGCTCGACCATAACCGCGTCCACGGGGCGGAGGCCCGCATACGGCCGTGAAACGACCGCTCGCGGTGGCGGCCTTATCAATCAGAAAGTCGTAAGGCCGCCGCGGTGGGTTACGATATAATAAAACGGGTCCGTATTTATACGTGATTCCCCCTGCGCCGGCCACGAGACGCACGTCGCGGTCAGGAGGAAAGGAGGTACGTCGTAAAACTCGGCCATCCGGACGACATAAGTTCACGGTGTAACGCGAGCGCACGCCCTCGAGGAGCTGCGGAGAGGCCAAGATGTCCAGCGGGGCGATGGCGATTTTTAGGCTGGCCGGACACTCGGTCCCCTTTTCCGGAATACCGTATGGAACATCACGGCTAGCCTTTACGAGGGCATCATCCGGATTTATACTTACTTAAGGAAGCGCTACCGTGCGGATTCTACTGGGGGAGGTTATGGCTCCTAAACGGTGCGAGTAGACGGAGCTACGCGAAAACCACGAGTGGCCGTTATTGCCCTGAATTTGATATGATTTTCCTCTTATACCGGGCGATTCTCGTCCTAGCGAGGATCAACGCGGATCCTTGCGTGGAAGAATCTACGTGCCAAATTGTCTCAGCATACGATCTATTTTTAATTTCCACGATAATTTTTTGTGCAGCTTGAGATATCGGTGTTTTTTTTTTTATTCGACTTCATGCTTCATTGAAAGTACATTTTTTGGAGAATCTTATTGCACGAGGAGACCGTTTGAGCGTTGATCGTGGAGTAACGACAGAACCATCGGCCCCGGATGAGTTCCACGCGAAAGCAAGCAGTGTCAGGAATACAGAGGTTAAAAAGATTGACGCGGCAGTAACAGGCGAGAATATACATTATACAGACAGGCGTTTCGGCAAAGCGTTTAACGTCGCGTTTAAACTAAAATTTCGTCTGTCGTACGATCCGCCACGGTCCTTTCGAAGACGAGAATTATCGGCAAAGCGATACGCGGATAATAAACGCGCCACCACCGCCCTCCCTCGTTCGCCATTCCTTTTTTTTTTCAGAGCCAGCCGGTCACGCTTGTTTTTCATAAAAACTTATCGCGTTGCTCGAAACGTTTGTTAAGTGATATTCGAGCCGCGCCGGTACAATGCTCGGTGTAATATTTTCAAACGTGCCAGATGCAATCCGCGCGCAGTAAACATTCATCGGCTGATGCCCAGAGCTCGTGGTGAGTCCAGATAGAGGAAGTTCCGCCGAATTGATAAATCCCGACCCGTTTGCAGCCGTGTGAGAGCGTATACGTGCCGCGGGCTCGCGAGTTATTTAGGAGCTATCGGATGCCGTGCGGCCATTAGCTCCGATCGCATTACCGCCAGATTGGCTAATGGTCCTGCCCCCCTCCTTTCCCCCCTTCCTACCAGCACTGTACTTTTCCTTCGCCCTCTTTCCCTCAGTTTTCCCGATACTCGCCCTCTCGCTCCGGCCGATAACGCTAATTATCGCGGTACGACACTTATCCGATTTCACGAGAACGAACGTGGGAATTTTCCATAATTCCTACAGCACTTCGCGAAAGCGGCCCCTCGCTTTGGCTCCTGGCGCGGCCAAATTCTCTCGCTTCGAGATCCCGTCCTTGGCGGAGACGCTTGATAATGGGAACGCGGAATTCTACGAGTCACCGAAAGTCATCGATGCGATTCGCGCATGCGCATTGACGCCTGTCACTCTGTACTCTTGCATATATCGAGTATGCATGGATGTCCTACGTAGGTTTTATATCAACCGTTTGGAAGCGTGGAAAAGCGCTAAGTGTGACCGATTGTCCCAAGGTAGGGAAGTGGTATACGATCATTCGGGGTAAATAAGTAACCAGGCGTGTTCGCGCGTCAATTCTAGTTACATCGATCATGATAAAGGTTTATATAAAGCAGTCAGCAATTTGGATTATCGATCGGGGGTGGACCGAGATGGCATTCTCGAAAAGAGCTTGCGTGGGAATACATCGATATCGAATATGGGAGTGTATCGTGGATAATCTTTCATGGATAATGCCCGCCGCTCTTGTTTTTCTCCCGTTATTAAAATAGCCGATACGCGTAAAAACTTTCGTTATCTCTCCCGTTGGTTTGCGATTATCACCGGTCGTACTTCTCCGACGAGTCGCGCGTCGCTTATTCCCGAGATGTGTCACGGGTGATAAATAAGGCATCGATGATCGCAATTTCACTTCCCTCGGGCACTTCGTTAACCCGGCCCGCTGCAAATTTTGCATTTGTCCGAATCCCTTCCGGCTTTTTTACGTACCCGATGCGGGATAGGACGGGCGCATAACGACACCCATAGGTACATACACGTCGGCGATTATACGGCGACGCCCCGAAATCGCGGGTCGGTCATTAATTTCGGCGCATAAAAATCAATGAACAGCCCATAAACAACGCCGGCCGGTACGCTCTCTCCCATTTTCCAATTTGCAATTGCGAATCGCGTTTTTAATTATAACGAACACAATGGCAGCCCGGTACCGGCGCCCCTTCCACGTTCCACGATTTCGACCCTCTCTCCGTTTTTCGCCCCTCCCGCTCTCTACTCCCTCCTTCCTTCTCTTTCTCTCTCTCTCTCTCTCTTCCTCTCTCTCTCCCTCTCTCGCTCACTCTCATTCCGCCTCCCTCTTTCTCCCTTTCGTTCGCTCTTTATCTCGCGCCCTCTTTCTCCCCCTTTCTCTCCCCGTGCCAACGATGCGACCGGGAATGGCATCCGGCTGGGCTCTCCCCCACCCCGTCCCATCCCCCGCCTACCCTTCGTTGCCCAGCGAGATATTCCGTTTTCACGATAATTATTGTCGTTCGATTTCTCTCTGCCTACCCCCTCCCCCCCTCCCTCTTCCCCCTGCCGCCACCGTCGAGCCTTCCACCCCTCGGCCGTGTACCAAAAATCGCAGCAACGCGCGATAACCGTTCGTCCGGTTGCAACGACAAACATTTTACCCGTTGATGTCCCTCCCTCCCCCCAACCCCTCCTCGCGGCACTCCCGCTCCCCCTCCCCCCTCCACCCTTCGTTTTGGATAGCGCCGCGGCGTTTTTTTTCCGCCCTTTTTTGCGCGCTTTTTTTTTTTGGCGCCCCGAACATTTTTACGAGCCGTAAGTGTTTCGAACGGGCGCGCAGAGTGAATTTTATAGTTCGATAATTTTTCTGATAATGTTCGACGATTAATCCCCCGCCGCCCGCTTACTTTTTTTTTGTCCTGTATACCCTTCTGTCTTTTTCCCTCTCTTGCTCTCTCTCTCTCTCTCTCTCTCTCTCTCTCTCGCTCTGTCTCTCTCTCTGGTCCTCACCCCCCTTGGTTTTTTGGCGGCGTAAACATGGCTTATCCGGTGCGACGCTATTGTGCTCTTTTTCCCTCGTCCTCTGGCGCGCCTCGCTAGGGTGGACGCTTTTTTTTTTATCGGCCTCGATCCCGATCCTTGCGGAATTTGCAGAAGGCACGGGCCCATTAATGACACGTACTGACGTGCATTCGAACGTATTATCGGCTGGCCATTGTGCTCAATAATACGTTGCGCATTTTATATTCCGCGTACGTCATACACGTCAATGGGCACGGAAATTTCGGGCTCGCGGGGCGGGGAAAACGAATCAGCCTTCAAATAAAAACGTCGAATTCATACGCGCAGCCGGCCCGAATATATCCTCCTATAATTTAAAACGGCCACGCGAGCGTTAAAGCATCGAATAAAAACAATCGTGCCGAGGGATTGATGTAATGAACGATATCAGGGGGCAAAATCGTTTTTGACTGCTGGACGTTGGGTTTGCAGGGATTCGGAATGACGTTCAAAATGTAATCAGGGTTTAAAAATTTCTTCGTTCATTTTCACAGCGTCGAGTGCCAAAGGCATTTAGTTTAACATTAATATCATCAGGAAGGGATTTAAATCATTCGGTCCGCGGTTTGTGTATCGCATTGCCGAAATCGTTTAATCTAGTATCGAACGTTTGATATTGGTTTAAACCGATATTTTGCGGTATTTACGTTACGTGGACGAATTCAGAAGAAATTCATAACAATAACGATTAAATACGTATAAAATATATACGTGTAAATGCATTAAACACGAATTCATTTTATTGCTGTGGACAAAATTTGGAACTAGATAAAAATTTTAGTTACAAATAAAATAAAATAAAATAAAATAAAATAAATAGATACAGATAAAAACTAGGAAAATTCGAACAATATTTTCTCCGTAGGAAGAAAGAAATAATTTGTTCATCACACCACCGTGGGTTCCCGTTTTGAAGAAGCCGTTAAGGGAAGTTGCGTGAAAATGGACGTGAAACCTGCGGGGAAAAGCGTTCTTTGGGGCGATGGGACAACTACTTCCGCATCATCTCAATAAAACAAAACACCGGCACGCTTTTGTAGACGCTGGCGCACCGCCGTTAAAAGTTAACGACGTAACGATTATGTCGCCATCCCGGGTAATCACTATCGCCACCGATATGGATCTTTATAACTTTAAACGTGCCGGAAAGCACTGCCCGTGGATACATTACCGGTGCTTCACTGCTGAATTGCGTGGTACTTTCCTAAATTTACTGTCAAAAACTCTCTTCAACCCATTAAGCGCTATTTTGACCCTCAAAATACATATAATCCCGAACAGGTTTGTCAGTACTTTCTAATTATGCTGGCTTGACAAGGAGAGCAGTTTATGAAATAACAATTTAGTTATTAATCTTGTTCATACAGCAACATACAATTGATTCATAATTCGTAAAGCGAGAATTTTTATTCGCGTAATAATAATTCAACACTATGGACAACGAAAGAGATAGGAGTATAGGAAAAACTGGCATATTCAGAAACGATGTCAAAGGCAGAAAATCTGTTACGATAAAGTGTATCAAAGTAGTTGGTATGACGCGTACGAATGTAAAAAGGACGCTGAATTTCACTGTAATCCAAAATAAAAGTCATGATATTCGTTGATTATTTATTCCAAAAGAGTTTGACGTTTCAACAAATCACGTCAGAGAGAGAGAGGTATTATTTTATATTGACAATGTTATAACTTAATTGTTATACACGGACAATGTTACAACTCGTGTAAGGTTATCGCTTTTACGAAGTCCTATTCGAGCGTCAACTACCACGTGCAAAAGTGACGTTTATTGTAATCAGCTCTTCGGTTTTTATTATTGATTTTTACTTGGCCCGACACATGTGCAGTTTCCACGATTATATTGTTTCCGAGCTTCAATCTGACAAATCACCGGAAAACGCTGAAATTTAATTTTCCAAAAACCTATCTATCATAATACAATGGAATAAAGCGTATCCCCTTTGTATAGGTCTTTCTGTACAAGCAACTAAAAATGTAACCATTAATTTGCACTGTCCGCCATTGTGCTATTCAAAAAATAAACAATAGTGGCCGCTACCCAAATATTTAAGCTTATCTCACATTCGTGTTCTTTACGTTATCCATTTTTCTCTTTCCATTCCCAAACATTTCCCCGATCCAACGTTCCATGTAAACAAATTTCCAACATTAGGCTATCCCAAAGGTGTCACCCATCAACGTCACTAATCGTCACATCCACAAGGTCCACTAATCGTATACACAATTCAATAAAACAATATCAAACTGAAAAACATCGTGCATCCATTAATCCCTTATGAAACCAAATAAATCTCTCCGACAACCTAATACAATCCAGAAAGCAACAAATCGAATCACTTCTTCCAGATCGCCCGCAATTCGAGCACTTTACCACACAACGATTCTCCCCATTGTTCACCGCATTATTCCTAACCCCATAGAAGCCACATACCGCACCGCGCGAGACGCGCGCCTATCGCGCCTCGCGCACCAAAGGACCTCCTCCTCCGTCCGTAAATAAACGAACAAAAGTAACGTCCTCCGTTCCAACCGACCTCGACACCTACCGAGGACCTCAATCCCCAGCACGACCTCCGGATTCTCATTTGTTTTCTATTTCTAGCGGCTACCGTAGTGCTCTAGGTAGCAACGTAGTGACTTTTCTCAGGCGGTGCGGCCCGGGTAGGGAGGTATAAGGGTAATCCCGTGGGGTGCTCCGGAGGGAGTTTCATATAGAGGGCCGCCACGGTGCGGCCTCATATATAAGGATTTATCACGGCTAAGTCTCCCGTATATTGCTACGTACCGAACCTTTCCTCCTGCCCCCTCCTTCGACCCCTCCCCCTTGCTCGTCCCGCCAACGTCATCCAGCTCCTTCCTCTTCCTTCCTCTTTCTACCAGCTCGCCTTTCGAACCCTCCCCTCCCTCTCCGCACCTACCGCCGATTTTATATCCCCGCTCGTATTTACTATTTGCATCCAATTATCTCGAGCTGCAACCGGGAACAGGTTCACCAGCTATTAACAACTCCACGGCCAAGACTAACGGCCGAGCTCCGCTGACCTTCTCGCGGACCTTATCAGGTTACGCTACCCCGTGCGGATACCTTAGCGCGCTGACGGATACCGATCCCCGTTGAGCTTCCAGGACGTCGAGCAGGAAGGAGAGAGCGTCGAATGGAATTCCGGTTTCCACCGCGGACGTTTGCGCTCCTCGGATCTTGGAGTAACGAGGAATGCAGCGAGATTCGTGAGGATGCTCGATTTCCGCGCTGCAGTGGGTAGAGGATCGAGTGTGGGTAAAGTGGGTTAAAGAGGGTTTGGTTTTTGTTAAGACTGGAGTACTCGCGTGGGTGGCGGTTGTGATCTGTGGAAAAGCGATTGTCGGTTTTGGATCAATATTGGCGATACTAATCGTTGCAAAGCGTATTTTATGAGCTACTCATGGATCATGAGTTGATCGATGAAAGTTACTCGGATGATTATTGATGGTGAATGTTTGAAAGTTTAGCAACGAGTAGTGATTCCTGTTGTCTCATCGAGTGATATTTGGAGATTTATTTTTAATTCTCTATCTGGTCTTAAGGAGCTGGAAATTCAGTCGACTACGTTGAGTACTTTTGTGTAGAATAACAATTATCCGCCGCTCAATTTTTAGCGTGGCTCAATTATTAAAATGCGTATTAAATTCTAATTTAAAATTAAATTGATATTGATAAATTGTGAGAATTAAGGCGATGAATTAGATCGTATTAAGAAACAGTGTGGAAAAAAACGGACACTGCGGTAATTGGACTGGTTCATTTAAATTTCTACTTTTAAATTTCTACATGATTTGAACGTAAGAAGACTTTCGTGTAGATTTAAATCTACGCCACGATTTTACTTAATCTATCTATGTGTCTCTTAAAGAATAAACTTTATTTTTACAACTGTACAATTATACATATAACTTTTGTACTTCACGATATGTAAATAAACTATTTCATATTCATATTCTTACCAATACGCTCTTTCATCTCCTCGATCCCTATCTTTATATTACCAACGTTACACTTGTGAACACCTCTACATTTCAAACAACCGCATAAACGATCTTTTAAGTAAGTATATACACATCCAACCTAATCTACCTTGCCTCGTAAAATCAGTAACATACATCTTCACAAATATCGTTATAACGAATCAAACAATAAGAGTCCATCACGTGCCTAACCCAATAGCAAACTAGTGAAAGAAAGACCCTCGTGGTCCAACGATACGAAATCAAGATTCGCAGACCGGTACGCATCCAATCGGGAGAATAAAGTTATTTGGAAACCGCGTAGAGGGCGCATTAGGGGGTGGCCACAAGTATGGGCCGATAAAACCCCTTACGAGCAACCATGACCTCCTCGTGTATGCGGGGTATTCCGTGATGGTACCTATAGGGGACTCTCCTGTGTCTGCCCTGGCCCTTTTCTTCCTCTGCCCTTCCTAACCGCCCCGAAAAATATCTCCTCGTGCCGTTTATTCCGAATCAGATCCTGGATCCACTCGTATGACGTCGCTTCCGCCCCCTGGGGGATCAGAAGGTTTCGACTTCGTTTCGGTCTCCTCGGTCCGCGGCTATCCTCCTGGAGCCATTCGACGGTTTATCCGCGCGTTTCCTCGCGACGAGGGTTCTCGATGTCGCATTTGGCTGCCCCACATCCTGGAAAATGAGGTCTTACCGGTACGTTATCGAGAACTTACCTCCCCTCGCGAAAGTTGTTCGGACGGGCTCTTCTGCTCGTGAAAGATCCGCCCTAATTTGGATCGTATACGTCGCGATAGCTTGAAGAGGTTATTAGTGAGTTCGCAAGCTGGGTAACGAATTAGTGATTTAGTAGAACAGCATCCCTTCTGCAAACGTTTTTCTTTCAAAGTTTAACCAAGGAGTAATTCGTAATCGTAGCTTTATATAGTTGTCATGATAAAAGTCGCTGATTTTAGAATACATGATATAAGAAAAACTAATAAAACAGTTAGAAGCCATGTCAGTTTATATATCCTGTACTTTCAAGAAGGCATTGAAAAAGCATTCGAAAGTAATTTATAATATACATAAAACGTCTATTATTTACAACGCTGACTCGTTCAATTCTCCACCCGCTCGCAAAAAAAATCGTCGAAGTACCTTCCGCGAGAAAAAGTGGCACATCGATCTAAGAATACCCACCTACGAGGAATTCTGCCTAGTAGAAACTTCATCGTGCTTAGGGAAATTCTGGTAAATAAAGCTCTGCACGTATCAAGAGCAAAAACGTCTACCCCGGTAGGAGCGCTCTCGAAGGGCACGCCCGCTCGCTTCGTCCAAAAGGAGGAGGATCGCGATCGTTGCCAAGGAAGTTAGCCACGAATTTGAATTCAGAGAGGGGCGAACGATTCCTGGAAATTTCATCAAGCCGTGTAACGCTTCCACGGACGTGCGTTTCCGAGCTCCCAGGCAGCTACGGAATGTCTTATCCGTAGGATCCGGGCGAATGCGAGACGAGGAGGTCTCGCGTACCAGACCTACCAGCCGAGCAGACGAAATCGCAAATTCCTCGTAGGTGCGGACCACGGACGGCATTTCGGCGCGACGACGACCGGCGTCGACCGTCGTCGCATTAACTCGCGGCCTCGGCATCGTTAGCGGCATACCTTATCGTTCCGTGCCCGCGGCCCGGCCTTTGGAATGTGTAAACATAAGCTCCGGGTTACTTGGAGGGTGGTGAACCCTCCGTACTAACAGGACTGCAGGAACGAGTGTCATAGGACAAAATCCACGGAGGACCGCAATGGGTTCGGGGGAGGGAGCAATCTACGTGTCTGGCATTCTTATAATATTCCCTGAGTGTTTAAGTATCGTGACTGCCGGCAGAGCACGTCCTTCTAAGACAAATATCGCCGGCCAGCATCTATGAATATCCGCGAAAAATGGAGCGAGGCTCTACGGTGCACACGCGTAAAACCTCGAAATAAGGTAATCGTAGGACGATTTCTATCACAATACTGTAATTTAGGAAGAATCGCGGTGGATTTTAGAAGAGAACGCTCCACGTGTATAGCTTTTTTATAGTATTACCAGGATTTTTACTGTATCACCAGTTTAAATTACTGTAACAACTAGATAGACGATTTCTACCTGAATAAAGGTTATCCGCTTTTCATCCAAGAGCGTTATCGCGTGATTCCGAAGCTCATCCAAGCCCCTCTCCCCCTCGCGGCCGCGATTATTTTCTCGCGGTGCAGTATCGTTCGGAGGAACGGGGAGGGGAAAAAAGGAGAAGAAAAAAAAAAGAATTAATGACAAAACGTGCTGAAGAGGATGAAGTTACGACCTTGGGTAAGGTCGAATTGCCCCTGCGGCGGACGAAACATTTCCGTCCGAGCGTGTAAAGCGGCCTTTAGGCAGAAGCTGGGTTCTATCGCAGTTCGCGAATTCCGTCCTGTCATTTGTAACTGTCGGGCTGCTCATTACAATTCCCCATTCCTCGCCTCCGAACCCACCCTACGCGCCCGCACCCCCTTGGCCGCCCTCGAACGTCTCGTTTCCGCGGCAGGCCGAGCCGAGGGCTTTCCCATTTGCGTGCTCTCTCGCTCCTTCCCCCCCCCCCCGTCCCTTCCAATCCCCCCCGCCACTTTTCTCCCCCCTCCACCTCCTCCTCCTCCTCCTCGCCGCCCCACCGGAACCCTCCTCGCTGGTGCGCGCGCAAACGCAACCTATTTTACTCGGGCCCGGAAAAGCGATGAGGCTAATAAAAACATTAATTTTTAATTACGCTTTTAATTGCTTTCCTTTCGGGGCAAGAACTTTTTCTAATTTCGACCCTGGCCTCGGCCGCGTTGAGCGCCATTTTTTACGCCGGATAACGGGCCCGCGGCGGGGGAGATCAAGATTGCCTCTATTCTGACGGAATTGCCGGAAGATAGGCGGGCCGCTGATCGCCGATAGCGCTTCCTTAGCGGTCCTCGGAGTGACGGAACGCGGGATGGACCAGTAAAGTGATGCACGGTTTGTGAGACGGAATGATGTATTTTCGCGGTCCTTGGGAGCACCGTGTTCTTCGAGTAACTGTGTGAATTAATGGTGAACGCTTGGTGAGTGGCGTTATTTTTATAGATTGTGAGTTGTGAATTGGGTTCTGTACAGTTTTTTTGTTCTTTTTTTTTAATAGTATGTTGATTACCATGTACAGATATTTGTTGTTTTGATGTTAATTTATAGTTTTTGCACTTGGTATGCTGAGATTAACTTTGAAAGTAGGATTGATGCAAATGGGGATTCATGACGTAGATAGGTTGGAAACGTTTTCTATGTGCCTGGCGACATGAACAGTAATACTTATGGGTGAAATAAAAACTATAATTGTCTATGAGTTATTACAAGTATGATATATGTACAGACTAAACTCTGCTACCGTGTTCATATTAATTGATAAAAACCCAAGTTTCTTCGCTTGCAGTATGAGTTTCTGCAAGATAATCTCTGCTTTGGCAAAAATAGAATTTTTACACTGGTGTGACAAATACATACGTTCTGTTTACACATTAATTACCCTTGCACATTTCCTGTCTAATCATTTCAATCACGGATTTAAAACCGGAATTCAGCCAGGATGGGCCACAACTCGAGCCTGCATATACCCTTCGGATACCCAGCAAATCATTCCATCCCAACCCAAACGCAAACTTCCAAAATCCTTCAATTTCGCCAATATGATCCGTCGGTTCAAAAATTCCGGACCTTCCCTATATAACTCCCAACGTTATCCTCGGTGCCCTGCCGAACAAGAAGCTCGCGCAGGATCGAAGCAAAACAGGCACCTTCCGGCCAGACATCCCAGTACACACTCTCCTCGAGAGCGGCCCTGCCCCCGCTCGCCCATTTTCTTTATTACATTCCTTATTTCCTATCCACCAGCCTCTGTAACTGTAATACAAATTCCTATTGTGATTTATGTTGATATCAATGGCAACCCCTCGGGCATGTCCCGCTCGTCGCTCGCCCCTCCTGGAACCCGAAGAACGCCCCCCACCACCTCGGCCCTACGTCCAGATATTATGCTTTATTGAATCAGAGTTGTCACCGTTATTGTTGCCTTCGCGCCCCCTCCTCCTCCCCCCTCCCCTCGCCTCGACGTTCTTCCTTTTCTTCGCTCCTTGCGCCACCTTCTCCCTTCGGCCCGTCCATTTCACGGCTGCCAGCCGCGCTGGGGTGAAGCCAGCCACCGGCGCGGGGTCTCTATGAATTTTATTAATAAAACAACATCGGCGAGAGCGCTCGGCTAACGCGCCCCGACAAAGCGCCGCCTGACAGCCCGCAGCCACTCTTATGCCCGTCTCTTCCCTGGCAGACGTGCGTGGAAAATTCGTGCGTTTCAACCCCCTCGGAACGAAAGGAAGTATCCAGCATCGGCTTTTCTAAAGCGGAAGGCACCCACAGAAGCGGCACGACGGGGACTAGCTTTGTGCTCGGACTTCAAGAACTCATTGTTGTCCGCTTCGACGCTCGATAGCGCGGGCAAAGCGGAGAGGAAGACGAATGTTTCTCGGTGTTTCGTGTCGGGTGGGGAGGGCAGGAGGGAGGGATGTATCGCCTCGATTGACGTTATTGGTATGTGAGATAAGGGAGGCTCTCGGGGTATTTCGGAGGGCGTCGTTAACCCCACACTACGAAGACGTTTAACCCTTTCTTGGTTTAACGATGCTATTTGGTATCATCCGTGTAATCTGCTTCTGTCATTCGAGTAGGTCTGAATTCTTTTTGATTATTTATGTTTGATTGAAATTTTTTTATTTAATGGAATAACTTGTTTTTCTTTGGAGTTTGGTTTTTTTTTTGTTAGAAGATAATCATGTGGGTTGGGAAAGGGTTAGGATTTGTTTGCTGATTAGAGGCTTGTAAGTGACGGAATGTTGCTTGAACTGTTGCATCGTTGTCAGTGACGGATGGTTGGTTGTTTACTTGGAAGGTTTTTACTTCGTTGTTGGAGTTGAAGTATAGAAAACTCTTGGTTGTTGAATGAATAAGAGATTTCCATATGGGGAGGTCGAGGATTTTTTCTTTTTCCTTTCAAAGTAGATTAATTGGGAGGTTTTATGTAGTGAGAAGGGGTAAAAGGAGATTGTATTGTTTGTTCTGAACGAATTTTTCGATCTCCAAAATAAGAAAAAAATTTAGATTGGAAAATGCTTTGAACGGTATCGCATTTGGGTGAATGAGAAAATATAAAATCCAAGAATTATTTGGACTCAAATAAAGAAAGAAAGGTAGATATTCATGAGCGCGTGTATGCTGTTTTTCAAACGAAAGTTTCAGACTTGTTGAAAGACGGTATCGAAAAAATAAGTAAAGCGTCTAAGACTAAGTCTTTCGCGATGAACGATAGCCAGGCAAAATGTTCAGCCGAATACGGCGTATAATTTCGAAAAGTCTGTAACAAAATGCGACAAGGTTATATTATTTGTTGGTATATGAATACAAGAACTATCACTTCTCAGTATATTACTTATAGTCATTTATTGTCTAAATAAAAAAAATAAACATCAATAATACATTTAGCAGGCAGAAAAGACGAATTTAAACAAATTAACCTTGATAAATATTTATTTAATGATTTATAGCGAGAACAGAAATTTGTCAAATTCCTGAACGTATTTGCAAGAAAACGCACATTAATCTTTTTTTATCATTCACAAATACTGGGAATATCGTATCCAAAATAACCAATATAAACAACGATTAATTTCTGTATATAATTCGAATCTCTGTACTATTTGAAATAGCAAAACAATTTTTTTCACGCATATTACATATAAATTCAAAACATTATCATTCACAGATAATTAAAGATAAAAGCTATCCTTGCATATATCCTTATCTTCCTCGTTTCTAAACATGACAATTTATCTGAAACGAACTGGTATCAACAGCAGGGAAACCGCCAAGTTATCCGACCATTTCTCACGGCGCGGGGAACAAACTTGAGGACCAATACGCCCATCAAAGGTCGATAGAGGCGCTCTGGGGAGAGAGAGAAAGTGAGAATAGGAGAGAGGATGAGAGTGCACGCGTGCGTTTACACAGTGTACAACAGTGACTTGCGACAGTGAGCCGCTATAAACTTGATTAATGGACACGAGTCGTTTACCATTCTGATACTCTTGCTGCACCCGGAATAACAAAGTGCTCCTTCACCCGCCACTTCTCTCTCCCTCTCTCTCTCCCCCCTCACTCTCTTTCTCGTACTTTGTCCCAACCGTATAGACGCCCTTCCCCCTTCACTCTCTCTCTATCACCCATCAACCTTATGGATCGTGAATCCTCCAAAGGACGACGTTGCCTCATGTATCCCGACAGCGCTTTGACAACTAATTTAGGAATAGTATCATAAGTCACGCAAGCTGTAACGAGTTTCAAGGCTCCTCCGATGGATTTGGGCACGAAAATGACAGTTCGTTTTCGAAACAGCCTTAACCTTTGACCCTTCTGTATGTAATACGGTGCGAAATGCCATTCGTCATACCATTGAAGGTCCGTTTTCGTAAAATAATTCGGGGAACTCCTGTAATTGCAGATCGACTCCATCAACTTTCAGGGATTCGCTATTTTAACTCTACTGATTGTAGGCTATATCGATTCTTTTTATAGCGTGTTAACTCTCTTACTCTCTGTCTTGAATCTTTCATTTGCCTATGCTTGTGACAGCAAAAGTTGATTTAGATAATTAGGAATTCATGTTTTACAGTTAATTTTGTTAAGTAAAAAATAAATAATACCGGCTAAGATAATTTAGATGATTAGGAATTAATGCTTTTTTAAAGCGATGCCAAATTACCGACTTTAGATTACACAGATAGAGATTTAGATTCAGCGACAATGCGCACGTATCAAAGAATACCGATTAACGACACTTACGAAACACTTCCAACGTTACCTATATAATCCTCACGTGCACTCGAATAATCCAGCTCAACGTCAAAGACGCCCACAGCTATCCTAACATATCTAAACGCGCCACAGATTAAAAAAAAAAAAGAAAACAAAAGGAAAAGTACACGGATGCATTTAATCATTCATACACCACGACAATGTAACACGATCCCTTTGAAAACCGACGATCATAAATTTCAGAAATATATATACATAAGAAGTACACAGGAAGACAGTCAGATCCCTTCCTTACTACCGATGTTAAAATCGAAACCCGAGCAAGATCTCGATCACTTATCCCTTTCAAGCAGACGCGTCCAGCCAGCTCTGTTTCCGCATCCTCCTCTCCTCAGGATAATAAGACGAACGTCCCTCTCCCAACCGGTGACAACTCGCATGCTGTGTCCGCCGTCAGGCAGCGGAGTGCTCTCACCGGCGAGGACAACGCAAACATTCTCGATTTACACGTTAGCCATTCCATTTGGCTCGAATCGGTTGGAAGCCATTAATATCGGCGAGCGTGAAAGGCACTCCGATCGGCTTCTGACTCGCTCAGGAAGACGGGGCAACCCTTTCCTCCCTGACCGTAACCCTCGCCTCCCAAGTCCCTCGCTCCACCATTTCTCATCGTCCTTCCTCCCCGCGGCCCCCAACCTCCTCCCTCCCTCCCCGCCCCTTGCGTCCCGTCGAATCGATAAATACATATTTGTTCGGCGCAGGAAGAATCAACTATCAATGACGCTAATACCATTAGCCCGCGAGGCGGCGGCTGGGCGGCTCGGCTCTCCTCTCATTCCCGTGATTTCCGCAGAGTCACGTTACAAATGACTGCGGCCGTCTTCCATCCTCGTTATCGAAGTGACATAATCGTCCTACGGCAGTGATGCACGTACGCGCCCAACGTATCTGCGGCGCAACAGCCCGAGAACGGCACGAGGCCGGCCGTCAAGCGCTGACGTACCGGCGTTTAATAATCCGCTATCGTCCTCCCTGCCTATCGGCCCCGTTGTCGCTGCCTGAGAACGTTCATTAAGGCCAGACGGGCCTGTCGTGCCGCGTTCGGAAGGATATGCGACTACTTGCGGCCTCTAGTTCCTCCGCGTTGCCTTCTCATCGGCCGTTTTCCGTCTTTTTGGAGGCTGGAGGGATGTTCGGGATGTTCTCGATGTCGTGGAGGGATGGTTGGTGCTGATTCGAGGGATGCGGGGAAAGTGAGGTGGTTATAGGAGCGGTAATTCGTTGAGGACATTTTGTTTAACCAGTTAACTGCGCTCGATGTATGTATACGCCGATCCAAAATTTTCTTTTGACGAGGTTGGCGTGGTGTAAAATAAAAAATTATCGTTTACTGTAGGAAGTCGTTTGCGGGAAAACTAATGTTTTATGGAACGAAGTGTGCGATTGTTCCTTATTTTGTTTTAGATCCTTTGTGTAATCGTTTCGCGTCGTATTCCTGCGTCACGTTCCGTGATAAATTCCGCAGCTGACTGGTTAAACCAGGTATGAGCGATGTTTCGTAGTTTGAGAACCAAATTGTCGTACCGTCCATGAGTCGAGGGTTGTATCGTATTATTAAATGTTGTAAATGAATGATACATTAATTGGGACAAGTTGTTACTTTGTGTCTTATTTGTTTTTAGTATTGCGCTTTCGTATAAAGCTGTATATGAATTTTATGGTATAATGAATGACATGAAATTCAGAGTGGAAATCGGCCTTGTACTCTAATCACGATACTATTAATGTTTACGTTTATTCAAAGATAATACGGATAGAATTTTTGAAGTTTTTATGAGTAAAATATATTCAAGCCAAATTAAAAGAGGTAGGCCTCAAGTTGCTCTTATGTAATTTAAACCATCAATTTTTCGATGTAACTTTATAATACGTATGAAAAACGATATATATAATGGACCGTATAAAAGAGGAATATCTACAAACCTGAAATAAGAAACAATGCATACATTTATAACTTCTTAGATTCAAAGGAATTAGTTGAAATATAAATATAAAGTACTATATATTAATTACATTGAAATATTGAAATAACACGGGGCAGTAATAGAAATACCGCCTACAATTACATATCGCACAAGATGTATTATAAAAAACACGAGTACCTCAGTTGCGAAACCAATGAAAAGTGTGTTAACACTAAACCTACCACCCACTTTCTCGAAGTACTTATATATATAACGTATATTTTCAAAGAAAGAGGCTATTGAGAAAAGATATCGATATATCGATAAAATAATTCACACTCTGCAGTAGAATCATGAAAAATCTCAACAAAAAAATACCCAACTACGAAGTACAGTAATTTTTCTGAGAAACAATTGTCCCCTCATTTGGACTGCTTCTATAAGTTTGGCGTACAGAATATAGTCAGCTGCGATCGGTGTACAAAAGTAGCATTTAATCGATGGATTTCATCGAGTACCACAAGTTTCCCGCTTCCCTTTGTTCAATTCGATCGTGGGCCGGTTCGAATTAAAAGCTTCCTTTAATCGTCCTTCGATTACCGCGTAAGCAAGACAAATGTGCTCTCCGGTTTCTAGACAATTAAAGAATAATCAAAGGCAAATACCTGCTGGGAGTGCATACGTAACATAATGTTCGTTTTGCCATCGGTAATCCCAGGGGATACGCGCACCCCGCGGGCCTGGATCATAATTTATGGTTGTATAAGAATGCGGAAGGGTCCCCGGTGCTGTTTACCGTCCTATACGGGATTACGTCTGATACCCGTCCATTAATTCCTGCGTCTATCACCTGTCCCTCTCTCTTTCCTGCCTCTCCCTTCATCGTCACAGCCCAGTCGACGTAAGCGGGAAACATCCCGCATCGGTGGGCCGCGAAATGCTAATTTCGAACACACCGATGTGGGGCTTGCAATTTGTAAGCCGCGGCCTCTGTGGAAAATTTCGAGGATCCGCGAGATTTATGTGTCGGGCGCAACGAAGCGGAACAAAGCGGGAGTCCGGTGTAAGTACAGCGGGATCTAAAATATCCAAAGGCCATCGGTTGAATTGGAATGACCGACTCTTTCTGTGAATATCGTGCGCCACTGTATCATTTTTATAGCGTATAATCTTGAGAGAAAAATGCTTGAAATCAAATTAAATGTGTATGATAATAATGAACTAGATGTGATACGATAATTAGATGTATATTGTAAATGTGTATAATATAAAGCAGGCTGTGTTTGGGGATATTGTTAACAGTTGCTCGTACGATGAGAAAGTGTATTGGAGCAGGATATAAATGTTACATTTCATTGTTATGTAAATCGAATGTTCAGAGCTTTTATCTCGCGTGGTGCTTAAAGAAACCGAAGACCGGAATAACAAAAGACGAGCTTAACCGCACAAAGTTAAGCGACGAATATAAGTGGTGTACGCTATGGTGACTAGGAGCACGCGACCAGGACTTATTCATGGGCCAAGCCTGACTATACTTATCTTCCGTAAACTCTCTATAAACAACACTTTAAAACGCCCCAAATATTTTATACAGAGAACTTACGTATAATATTTGTACACGCGTGTAATACCAATCACCACCTCTTTATATTAAAACATACAAATAACGTATGTAACTAACTTCAAGGCATACATTCTCCTTCTGAACAGCAAATCCTAAGTTTAATTCGTGCACATCCACACCTCACAATCACCTACAAATCACCAGTCGATATTAATACTCATCAAAACCTGTCCACGAAAAGCCAATTGCAAACTTACAATCTCCTAATAAATATTATAATAATTGTTAGACAACATCGAGCCAAATAACAAATTGCCCCAATTCCTCTTCATTCTTTTTCACTTCGATCATCCCCCGGAGAATTGTCTGCCCCGATAAGAATCATCTGTGACCGGAGCATTCGTCGAAGCCGCGTCCGGCCAATGGAAGAAAAATCAGCGGGTCCCTTCGGAAAACACCTGCTACTTCTGATCGGGAAAAAGGGTTTCCAGTAAATTGCCACTGGAGCTTCTGTGCGGGATGGCTCGAACTGGGTACACGTACATCGCTTACCGTGAGGACCGTGCCATCTGCGCCAATCGCGGTTACTCCGTTACGTTAAAGCCCCTCAGCCAGTTTCCAGTTGGCACTTCCACGGCCGTTCCAAAGGGTTTTCGAGTCGCAGATTCGGTCGGTCGGTCGGTCGGTCGGTACCCCACCATTATTCATTCCGTGGCAGTCGCGGGTGCGGCGCTCCAGACCGCGCAAACAATTTGTTTCGAGGGGGGACCATCTCGCGGTCGCGCGACCAAGTCGCTCGGAAGTGACGACCAAATCGCGAAATTTATCGTCAGAATTCGAAAATGCTCCTGCTTTGACGCCACTAAACGAAGGGGACGGAAATAATGGGTGGTTTATTTCGAAAGTGGTCCAAGTCCATTTATATTCAAATCGAGATATTTCAGAGTTTGTGTTTCGATGAAATAAAAAATGTATATCGTATATAGGATATCAATGTCTTGCAATTCGTATTGAAATAATAGCGATTATTAAGTGGATAATATGTATTTTCTTGCCACAAATGGAGTTACGTCACTTTCGAAATTAACAACTAGATTTTAGATAGTTTTTGAAAAAACCGGAGTCTATTCGATCCATTAAAATGCCTCAAGTTGAAAAAACGGTACTCAATTTCTTTTCAGCTTATCATATCATCATTCTTTTCATCTTATCATTATTAATATTATTCCCTACAATTTGGCTAAACACAACTGTGGCTAAAACAAATTCAGATCCAACTGTGCTTGCAAAGGAGTGTGCAAGTTCGGATTAATATTCTCCACAGAGAGACTCAAAAACGAAATAAGAAACTTTAAGAATTCAGTCACTGTTTAGCACTTCTTATCCGTTTCAGAAATTGATGAGGATACGCGGCAAATCTAGATACCGTTATGAGAGCAAAATAAATAATCTCGATGCGATCTTGAATTATTAATTACCAAATTATACACGGTGTAAAGATTCATAAACAGTTCCAGCATGATTAATCGTACTTCAAGTACTACCAGATATTACACTCTCGATATTCCTAATAAAATAATAATCACTGTGATAATGTCAATTCCCGGATAAAAGATAACGCGTATCAAATCGCGATGAGATCCGAGTGCCGCGGTTCGGTCGACTCGTTCTAAACTCTTCCGGGCCCTCGCTTTATCCTCTTTTTAGCCGGCAGCGTGGTATTTCCGCCTTAGTCCAGCACAGTGTCTGAGGCATAAATTGATACAGATGCGAGTTCGCTGGAGTTTTTCGCTTCCACCCTATGGGGAATACCCAGGGAGAGCGTGGAAACCAAGTCCAGTGTTACGGGCGGAAAGCAAGCGGCAGCACGGACTCGAAAAATGTCCCGATTGTCCCGAGTGCGATTTTCTTCGAAAACGGTCTTTCGAGGGGAAAAAAAGGGGAGGTGGAAGGGGGAGGATCGTTGACCTCGATGGAAACGGCCGTCCCTTACGGGGAGGTTTACCGTGCAAGTAGGTCGAAGGTAAACCAATAATGGCCCCACGAGGCGGTCGGTCTTATAACTTGGCGCCGCAGGTTATGAGCGGGCGCAAAAAGGTTCGAAGAAAAGTGGCTTTTACAAATTACCATTACCGGGGACTAATAGTAATTTAATGATATAAGGATGTAGCGCAACGTTCATTGAGAAAGGTGTTCTTTATGCGGGCTTGAGTGCGCGTATTATACGGACCGCGAATATTCGAGGTAAGAAGTAAGGAAGGCCGAGTTCACCTTTGGAAGAAGGGGTGTAATTTTTTCCTAGATTATAAGATTAATATTATTTGTTTCGTTGGATCGAGTTGTGTTTTTCTCGTGACATCTGCTTTGAAAGTTCCATTTTAGAGTGCGTCGTGGTGAGAGTAATGGATGTCTTCAGCCTTGACTGTACGTACAGTTTTAACTTACATTGCTCTTGTGGATGTAGCAAGTTTAACTTTGTCAGTCGCGATGTCATTATACGATGTAGCTTAAAAGTGTGCAGAGCGCGATTAAATGAGTTCCTCCCAAATTATACTTTCAAAGCTGGGTTTTTCGAAACTACTGTATCCTACATGTGAGCCAAATAGCGAATCTGACGATCGTGATTTACAGAATTCGCTTCAAAGTTTATGTAACATTGACAGGAGGACACGTGTGGTTGTCTCTTATTCACCTACTGCTTGTAGTGACATCTGCTACACTCTTCCTCGCGACATGGACTTCAAGCTAATGTTGCAATGACACGATTGTCAAATAATTTGCACCTTAGTCCACTTCTAGCATAAACTATTTCTTTTTTGGTCTCACTGTATATACACAACATATATCGATTTCAATCCTCATCTCCATACCAAGCTGTGTTCTGAGGCTTTTACCCATTACACGCCAAAGCCAAGTGCAAACTTAAAAAATGCACTAATCAATTCATATCCTCCAGTAAGCTAGTTAGAAAAAAACTATTTGAATCGAGTTTCTAACTTTTATAGTAGTCAGCACAACATATAGGTACAAAAACCAAAACCAAAAGTTCGACTGCTCAGATAGAAATAAATAAAAAAGACAAGCTTCGCAAAAAGGGGACAATTGTAAATAATGAGTAAAATCCGCGAACCCATTTCCTTAATCGTACACTAAATTCACCGTCTACTAAACTTACTCCCGCAGATTCGTAACTATCAGGGCCTCAGGAGGGCGTATAACTTTTTGTTGGCAGCGTAAGTACGTGGGTATCGTTAATACGCGCAGATACAGTCGGTCGATGTAGCTTGGCACGGCTCGTGGAGTAGGTCCCAAAAGACGGTAAGGCGGTCGAAGAAGGACGAGTTTACGATCTTCCACCACCCTCCTGGAGGAACCATTCATTAATAGCTCCTCCTCGAGTTAGCCTAGTCGTGGTAGTCCGGACCGTCGCCAAAGCTCCGCTGGCTTTATGGCCGTTTAATTGGCCGAGATAGACGACGATATATTATTATGCTAATTTTCAAGGAACTTCGCGGTCGCGGGAATCGTTGCCGGGAGATTAAAGGCCCTATGTGACATCGTACCGTTAATTACCACATTGAACACGAACCGCACGATGTTAACGGCTTATCCCGGCTTCCTGGACTGTTTGTTGTCTGTTTACACGGTATGCAGCCGGTCTACAAGCCGAGATACCAACGGGGTTCGTCTTTCCTTCGATGATAAGGATGATTGTAATGTACACCGGGGGTGTCTACAAATGGTGTTACATACCTGAATCCCAAGAGCTGTAAATACATACAGCCTTCAGGAAAGGCTTTCCGCACAGAATATCATTGTTGTAATCACGCTAATGTGAAATGATCGTAATTATAGCTTAAGGGAATATATAGATGTCCTAGGCTAAACAATTTTAGCAATAAATCGTGTTCTTTGTCCAAATGGTATTTAAGGTGTGGTTTAGTGTATTTAAAAGGATTACAGTGATGTGGCTTATAAATGCTCGGACATTCGGAGGGGACTGTTTGATAGTTTGACTCTAAATCGATGAGTCATTTCCAGGGATATTTAAATATACCATATATATTCTGAAAAAAAAGAGGACAAAAGGGAGGTGTTGATAGATTATTTAATCGATATAAATATCACTAATACGTACAAGTATTTATCGCTACTTTCCGCTCATACTTAAATATATTATACATTTACTCCTTTTTAAATATAAATAGACTTAAATATGTTATATTTTTTAAATAAAAAGGGGACAAAAGGGAGATGTCGACAAAGGAATACAATTACCCACGTACTACTATCGAATCGTGAGAAATCTCGGAAAATATCCTACCTTGAGGTTAGGTAATTTTTCCAAAAGCTGAGCGATCGATCATTTCGATCGATCTAATAGTTTTTGATGTTAAAGAATTCACGTTCTTCCACGAGCGCTTCGTGTCGGCGAAAGTGGTAAAGTATCGACGCGTCGTGCATTTCCTCGAAGAGGACGAGCACTCGCCGTGGACATGCTCAGGGTGCTATTGGCGCCATCACCATCCGGGGGCCTCTTCGTGTCGCGATCCGCGGAGCAAAGCCCTCGGATAAATTCGAGCCGAGCTGGAATTTAAGTGCGAACGAATTTGTAGGCTGTCGCTTACACGGCCGCGAGGTGCGCCCGTAAATGGCCTTACAACCTCTCCGCGAATGGCGACCGACAATTAATCGTGATGCACTAAGCGCAAATGAACTTTCGCGCCTCGCGCCGCTGAAAATCGCAACCCGGCGGACCTAATCTCAAAATTTCGTCGTACTTCGAAGAGCGATACTTCTGCGCAGTCTCGATCGTTCGTCATTACGCCTGACCGTTGGATTATTCATTTCAAAGAATAAAGAATAAACTGGAGGTTACGATAAAGCCTTATCAATGTAATATTGAATTACATTTGAAATAAATGATCGATTTACATAATGTTTAATATCGATGCCACGCACCAAGTGGTGAATGAATTTACAGAGCCAGTGGATATTACGGTTCTCGGATAACCACCAGATGTAATATTAAATACCTGGTTATAACAAAAGTTACGAATATAAATATGTGAATTACTACAAATTATTGTAAATATAAGTTGATATTATTTATAATAAATCTAAAATAAAAATGAAGAATTGGTATGCAAACAGCATAAATAAAGCAAGGAAAAATTTTCAAATTTTCCTTTCGTTTGTGTCAACCATTTTTGTTCTACCCCACCGTTGATATCCAAACATACGATACAAGCTTTGAAATACAATTTCTTTGAGCAGCAAAAAATATTCGATCCAACGTATAACAAATATAAACCAATCGGAATTTTTACTCCTTTAAGAAAACCACAGAATTGAAGTAAAGGGTCCGAAGACTAAAGATTAACCTAAAGACTAACTTAAAGATTAACATATAACGATCAAAAAGAAAAAGTATCATAGCGAGTATATAAAAACAACTCAAAAAAATGCATATCGCACAAGACAAACCAGATATTTAGGCTCAAATTCAAGTCACGTTCCCCCTATAAATATTCGCGGTTTCAGCTACCGCATCGTCGTACTTCCAAAATTCACGATATCCCTCGAAACTCACGATATCCTCGATTCACGATATCCTCGAGGACGCCTTACGTCGTGCATTCCCCTTGTTAGAAGGCCACGGAGAGGAGGCCAGGGAGCCAGAGGAGCATCCACGAGCGGGCAAGAAACCGCGCACGATTCTACCGAATGCAGACAAGCATCCCGTCGCCGACGGCTACTCGCCGCCCTTGTCGATGCACCGTGTTCGAGGATCGCGGCAATTAGTAACGACCTCACCGAGCACCGCGGGTAGGACGTAAGGACCCCACGGAAACGGCATTTGAATAGCATTTACTCGTGAGAGCATTGCCTGATTCCGTGTCTGGCGACGGAAGAAATTGCCCTGGCGCGCATAAGCGTCGGATTAAAGCACTGACTCTTAACCTGGAGTCCCTGGATCGATTTTAGGAGGTCCGTGATGATGCTGAAAAGGTAACAAGTGTATTGACCCTCGACGCTCCGCTTTTTTTCGAATGCTCTCGATACTTGAGCGTAAGTTCGAGACTTTGGTTGGAAGAAAAGGAGGCAACTGAAAGTATAGGTTTATTGTATATTTTGATATTCGTTCTGTTGTACTACCTTTCGAAACATTCTTCAATGTGCATTCTCGCTTTATTTGGACAAGTATCGCGATATGTAGTTAGAATTGTTGTTCTGACTACTAACTAACTACTACTAACTACTGTTAAGTAAATATGTAATTGTGTTGGTTAATTTATCAAGAGACTACCTACCTTGGAAAGGCTGCTCGTTAAGACCACGAATATATTATATCGGTTAGAACATATCGAGGACGAAGATAGTGAGGAGTTACAATATCTATGTCTAGATTCGTTTGGATCGGAGAATATTTTGATATAGAAGGTTGAGGAAAAACAATGGTGTATTCGGACGAACTTTAGTATTACAGGTGTGTTGACTCTAGATATTTTTATTTCCTTGGAGAGTACTTGTGATATATGCATCAAAGAGATTTATTTCAGATAAATTACCCGTGCTTAAATATTGAGAGTGATTTTCAAAGTACCAAGACCTCTTTTCAAGCATATTCAATGTAGGAAACTGTAAAGTCGGATAATATTTGGATACGGAGAACTAAGAAAATACAACCGTGTCTCTGGAAAACCTCCGAATTTATTGCTGAATAATTCTCATCTCCTTAGACAATGCTTGTACTTAATAAATATTTTCAAATCAATCTTCCAAAGTCTCTTTTTCTAATTTTTTATTTTAATTCATTTTCCATAAATAATAATTAATTCAGTTATTCCTAATAATTTCAATTTTAGGAGTATAAGGTGGGTATCGCACCACCAGTGCTACAGTATACATATCATGTGGAAAAACCAGTTGTGTTTTTCCAAAGTTGCACAGCTATTAGCTCGCTATTCCTCGCGATCTTGAGAATATACTTTGATCGCCAGGAATACCGATTGGCCAGGTCTCACCACGAGGAGGTTGCTGCGAGCAGAGACCCGCCCACCCAACCCACCATTCAACGAGCGAAATTAGCATTGATACCGATCGCGAGAAAAAGGGGGATAAACCCGGAAACTCGCGAGCGCGGACGGGTCAATCGGATTACCAGGACTCGTATAGGTACCGAGCTCCAGGAGTAACAAGGGAACATCGCTTGTGGAGCTGAAACAACCAGACTTCTAACAGTCAATAAGAAGACATGCAGATTCCTCGCGTACAGTTCACAGGAGTAACCATTGGAGCTTGGACCCTTACGACCAAGGACGCGCGCGAAAAATTCTGTCCAGAAAACGCCGGAGTTTTCTTTTTAATTCATTTTCTGTATCGACTGCTAAGATCATTTGGCCCAGGACTGCTGTTTAAGGTGAATTTCGACCCGCTAAAGATACAGTATACATATCACATGGAAAAACCAGAGATGATGGGTGGGATAAGCGCCAGAGTTCTCACAAGTACAATGAGTCGTCAGGATGAAACCAGAATCGGTCAGAGCTAAGTCGAAACTCCTTTGGATATGATCTTATAACGACCGCAGAAGTATTTTCTGTTTACAGTATTTTTCTGTTTACAGTGTTTCGACGCAATTCATTAAAATTTTTTGGTAAGAAATATTTAAGTATATTAATAAAGCGATCCTGGAATAACGTAGAATATATTAACACAATATACTTTCTTTCAGTCTTTACACTGACATGTGTTCTCGAAATAAAATTCGTGATCTCTTATGTACATGTACATTCAATTATTCATCGTGATTCAATAAAAATGGACTCCTTAATTTTAGTTTGCGTTCATGCGTTTAAGAAAATTATTCTGAGAAGGGAGTCGGTTGGATAAAAAAGGTTAAGAACCCTTGGATTAAAGGGCCTACGGTTGGGCGCGCTTCCGTAATGAAATGGGATCTCCGGCTTCCCTCCGTTTTGCATGCGGCGATTCTTTTCGCGCAGCGGCACGATTCGCGGCCCAGTTTAGATTCGTCGAATTTATATTCCTCGAATCCCACCGGCGTTCTTTCGCGCGCCGGCTGCACGAGAAACTGTTATGCCGCTTGATCTGAAAAGAATCCAAGAATTTAGAAGCTTTTAGCACGTTGAAAGGTGTATAAAGGTGCGGCGTTAGCGCGTGACTTATCGAGTTGCAGAAGAAAAGGGGGATTCGTGGCGGGCGAATGTTTCAATGGCTTAAACTTATTTCCGGTGTTTCACGATATTTTGCGGGAAAATATTCTCGGGAGGTTACAATTTCATCCAGGCTTAACAAAACAACTACTCAGATTAAGATACGTAGGTAGGTATTAACGCGAGCCGCATTTTATTAAGTATACAACTCTGCTTTTAGCGGTTTTTTCTTACCCAAATTTGAAGCCATATTGTACAAAACTGGTTGTACATTTACGATTCAAAGTATTGTCCATCGCTGGCCACGGCGGAAGTACAATTGTACATCTAATAATATCCAATTTTATTCGATGTACAGATTGTCGATACATTACATAGTATGTTTTACTATGCTGAATACTTATATTACATAAAAACACTCCCAAAATTGAGCGATAATTACGATTAAGCAATAAACCTTTAACGTTTAATCATTCAACCCATTCCAACTTTCCACCTATCGGTTTTTATCCCCCCGCTTCCCTATTCCTTCGATATCTCCACGTGCCTTTTCTTTCTTCAAAATTAAATTACACGTACACACCCTTGAGCATTAAAGCTACAAACTTCCCAAACAAGCGTAAAAATGTCGATTGCCTAGGCGAGGAGTTAAGGAGAATAATACTTGGATGAATAATCTTTAATCATTTCCTGAGCATCGAGCACATCCGATCCTAGCCCCGAAAGGGTCAACCGACGCGTACGATCGCAAATAAGAGTCGTTCATCGGTCGATGAAGCGCGTCACTCGTCACGAGTATCGCATCCAAGCTTCGCGTCGACTTGCCAAGACTGCCGAAGGGCCGCGGTTAACGAGGCCGTGCCGCGCATTCGGCATCGGGCAATATTACAGGCCGGTGTTTTACAACAACGTGCCGAAGCACCGGCCGGGCCGAGCGGCATGGCCTTAAATTTGGCGATCGTCGCGAGCGTGGTCCGTGGGAAAATTGGCGCGTCGAGGCTGGCCAGGCAAAAAATTACATGAATTTCTAAAGGGCAAAGGACAGCGGGAATTGTCGAACGGCGCCGTGTGCCATGGGCGGTATAACGCGATCCTACCGTAATTCACGTTGGTTTTACGCTTTATGCGACACGCAGAACATTGCGCGCGGCCGCGCGAATTTACGGGGAGGCCGCCGGCGTACCCGGGCGCCGGGACAAAACCTTTGCGACCGGGCTTGATGGACGCCTGGCCGGTATTGGATTAAACGCCTCGAAAAAAGAGGAAAGGAAATAACAACGAGCGCCGCCGAGAGAGCAGCCCGCCGCTTTTTCTCCTACGTCCGAGGAGAAAGACTCCACGAGTAACGTTTCCTCCCCCTCCCTCCCACCCCCCTTCCCCTTCCGCGCTCCGAAAAAGATAAAAGCGCTTCAAATGTTTTATCGCTCTTTCTGCTCCGTTCCTCCGCGGGAACGTGATCGGCCGTGTAGCATAATTGCTGCAACATCGTGAGTTTGGTTGCTCATCTCCGGTCGTTGCACCCGGGAAAGCCGCCGGTTAAAGCCTTTTCTGCCGCCGCGGAGCTTCGAGTAATGTTCCGTTGCGTGGAAGTAATTGGGCAAATTTTTCGTCACTTGCCGCGAGACCTTTTCAGGTTTACGCGAAATGTAACGCTATGGTGATTCGTATGTTTTGTTCGAAGGTTTGACAATTGTTTGACAATATTGTATATTGTATATTTGTATATGTATATACCTTCATAACGTTATATTTCACGTAAGCCTAAAAAGGTCTCGCAGTAAGTGACGAAAAATGTATCCTGTTATTATTATTATTATTATTTTATATATAAATAAATATGTATAATCTGTCATTAAAATGTTAAAAGTAAATCTAAATATATATATAAGTAAATCTAATATGTACATTATTGCGCCAAGACGAAGTGTGAATAACCGTCTTTGTTAACGTGGCTATGATGATTATAGAATCATCAGTCCCGGTTCAGTTACAGCAGTGTTCAATTTTTTCCAGGCCTTTTTCGAAAAAATATGGCTTAATTCGCCACCATATATTTATAGTTCTCAATTTAATTTAATTCTCACCATTTTGTAACTTTAATTTCTTTAGCCACGCGGTAATGTCTAGACTCACGCACAATGTCGTTCTGTCGACAGAAAGTCTTATTCCGATAAAACTAGATGGAGAATTCAAAAATTCTTAAAGTATGAAAATTAACTACTCGTTAATGACACATATTATTCATGGAAGTCGTCTTAATGGTATCACGAGCAATAAGATTAGGAGTGACTATATATACATTGATATTTATAAAATAAAAAATTCACTTTGATATTTAATAAAAGAATCCATAACGAGAGAATATGACATCTTATCCATCGCGGTTGCTTGCTTCTTCTGTACATGATTTTGTATGAATATGAAATTACGCGCTGAAGATAAAGTCCGATGGTGCAAATTAAAACATATACTAACTAAAGTATGTACATATTCGCAAGAAACGTACCAGGCGAACCGACTTCTGTCTCACACAATGTTTGTTACCTTTGGGATAGCCGAACTAATTATTACGAGCCGTAATGCGAGGCTAACTACGAGGTAAATTTGTTTATGAAATAAAGAAAAAAAGGCGTTTCAAGTAATGTTGTGCTGTTCTGAGGAAAGAATATTTAAAATAGCGTAATTGCTCACTCTTCAAGTTTTTTTTTTCCTGGTATGGGACGAATAATCGGTTGAGAAGCATAAAATTCGGAAAATCGAGGACTGGTATGCTAGTGCCGTGTCGGGGTGCATATCTAATGGTGAGTGAACTCATTTGTCGGCTCGAATTCGTTATGGGCTGACTATATTCCACGGGCCAGTATTCATCACTTTAATTACGTGCCTATCGATTTTCGGGCGCATATAAATACCGATAATGCACGAAATAAAAGTACGCCCACCGTTGTACCTCCCGCTTAAATATGTACCCGATATTAACCGCGCCAAGCTTTACGATACTCCCGGAAGCGCTTTTTGAACCAAAGAATTACAAACTGTAACCAAAAGGGGAAAAGAATGCTTACCTAATATAATCATATTGCTTTTCAGATCAATGTACACGCAGACTGTATTTTTCTTTCCTTTTCTTTTTTCGTATCGACATCGTCATTTTTGTTTGTAATCATTTTTACTTAAAGTAGAATGCGTGTCTTTGAACTAGTCAGTGCTATGGCTCATTGCTGAAAAGCAAATCTATCGAAAATAAAAATATGATAGGGTAACACAATTTTTACCAAAAGTTAATGCACGTACGTAAGTGTCATTATCGATGTAAAAAGAGATAAATAACAAACAAATAGAACGGTCATTAAGATCAACGATAACGCCAAATATTCGAAAAATTCGCGATTGTATATACAAACATAAAATTACTAACAATAGAAAAATTCCTCAACTAATATAAGAAATGTAACTGAAAAATTAGCCCTTAAACAGACAATAATTTCCCATTTGTAGTAAAAAAAAAGCTTTAGCTTCTAGCATTTATAAAATTATCAAATCCGAACGATCTATCCCAGAACGAATAACCTTAGCTTACGATGTCATACACTAACACCAAACCCACCCACCACTCCCTAAACACATTTAACTGCACCAAACACATCCTTAAAGAAAAATACAACAAACAAAAAACATCGATTGATGCAATACAACAAGAACCACGCAAAAACCCCAAAAATATCTCCTCCCAAATTTCTCCAAATGTTCAAATAAACGACCGAGCGATGCAGTATGTTTAGCATTAAACAAAACATAGGCGAAACCAGTCGTCCTTCCTGTCCCTAGCCGCGTCAGCTCGCATAACCTGCACTTCCAGAAATTAATCGCCCCCCCCCCCCCTGGCCCTACCCTCGCGCCCGGCCGAGTTTTAAAGATTCAATGGCTGTACCTGGCTTTTGTGCCGCGCACGAGGCGCACCGGCCGTAGGAAGGGTCGAAAGGGTAGCGATAAGGGAGGATAGCCGTTCCGCGGAAGAAGAGCCGGAGGAAGGGGTAGGCAGGGAGGGGACACGGCCGTGCATTGTATCGCGGGGTTTTTGAGCGAGCCCGCTCCAGGGCCAGTGCCGGCGGCCAGCTGGGGGCGGGGGCGGGGGCGAGCACGGGGGTGAGCCGGTTGGTCTGGTGGGCGAACGTCTGTCTGTTGGCTGCCAGCGAGCCAGTCAATCATTACGGGCCGCGCAAGCGCCGGCGATCCACCTTCCTTCTCCTCCACCTCCGCCCACCCCTCGGCCCCCTCCGCCTCCCAGGCTCCTTCTCCCTCTCGCTCCTGCTCCGCCGCTCGTTCATCCCCTTCATTTCCCTCAGCGCTCCGAGTTCACCCCGTTGCTCCGTGCTACAAGCACGCTACAATGCCGCCCGCCGCCGCCCATCCTGCATATTTAAGCGAGATGTCTTGCCGTGCAGTCGTTACCACCCGCACCACCTAGGCCGGCCGACCGACGACCGTTCTCCACCATCGCCCTCCGCCACAGCCGCCCCTGCCAGGCAGCAGCGCGCTTCCCCACCAGCGGCGGATCCACCTTCGCCGCGATTCCCTTTGTGGCAATCGGACAATTCCTCGCGAGAGACACCCTGACCCCGCTCGGCATTCCTGAGAGATGTGCCGGGCCAATGTGTCCCGTCGCGCTATCTTTCGCGGATCCCAGGGATGGGGAAAGGGAAGGGGCATTTTTGCTCCCTCGATTGATAGATCTTGGCGTGCTTGGCCGGTATAATGAGATGCGTGGGATCGAAGGAATATGTTTGTATATTGTATATAGTAGGTAGCGTTGGTTTTTTTCGTGATTTGGGATGGGTGGTTTTAGGTAGGTGTGGAAGGAGGAGTTGTAGAGGCGCTACGTGGGGATGATCGTGTCGAAGAGGTTTGCAGGTGCAAGTCTTGATGCGTGATGAAAGTCCAGTTTTTTTACGTTAATGTAGTTTGGAAATAAAAGCGATTGGAGTTCACGGATCAGAGTGAGAAAGCAGAATAGTATATTCCAACCTTGAGAATCTTTGATCTACCAACTGCTTCGGTTAGGACTAAGAGTGTATAATATAGTTCTCGAATTAGATCAGAACGTAACATCCTAAAATATATAAATATCATACTCTACCGAGGTTTCGAGCAGGAAACAAGAGACATACTCAACCGACATCCAAGATCCAATGAGGAACATACTATCGACCCTTAAGAATACCTCACAAACCCCCCCCCCCTCGCATCATACATATCAGATACACTAACTCAAACAAGACGAGCACTAACCATAACGATTTCAAATAAAATAACACTCGAATACTTCCCAAGTTGTTCCCAACTTCTTAAAACGATACCCACCCCCACGATTACTATCCAGACGCGAAATGCCCCAACGCATACAATTCCATCGATCCACACCGAATTCCCCCTTCCCCGCCTGCATACCCATGTCGATATACGAATCCAGCATTCGATACCGAGACATCGAGAGGAAGCGTAGTCGCGGCCTTGAGCTCGGCAGGGGTGATCCTCGGGGCGCATCCTGAGGCGCCCCCGCGACTGTCGGCGGCGAAGGGCCGAACCACGGTCCGGCGCGAGTGCGCATGCGCCGAAATCAGGAAGACGGAGGGGAGGGGGGCCTGTTCGTTCGCGAAGGGAGGAGAGCGGATTGCCATGGAGAGGGCGAAGAGGAGAGGGTGGTAGTGCCCGTGGAGACGGCACAGCCGACGGTGGTGGTGCCACGCTGGGTGGTGGTGGTGGTGGTGGTGGTGGTGGTGGAAGCCAAGGGGTTGCGTTCTACCGGCACGGTGGTAGTCGCGCAAAATCGAGGGTTGCCCACGGCTCCGCTCAGTTCGCTCACTCGCTCGTGCTCGGCCGCTCGCTCGCTCCTGGCTGGCCGGGGGTGTTACCATGGATACGGCGCTCGCGCCTTGACATTGACAAATGGCCGGCCGAGGGTGAGCCGAACACAGCGCCGCTTTTACATATGCAGGGACACCCATTTGTCCGTGAGGGGGTGCGAGGCCTGGGAAGGGGGAGGGGGAACGACCGTCGGCGACCAACGACCGTCGCCTGCTACTTCTGCCCGCGCTTCTAGGCTACTGTGCTATCCTGATGGAATCATGTCAGCCTCCCCTCTCCTCCTCCTCCTCCTCCTCCTCCTCATCCCGGCGCGGATTCTCCGCTCTCTCCACGGCGCGTTATCGTTCGTAGCAATTTTTTTTATTAGCCCTTATCCCTTAGGAAGCGCTGCACGCTGGGTGCGCTGCTCGCAAGGCGGCAGAGGCCCGCAGATGAATTCGAGAGGGTGTATCGGCGATTGGAATTTGCGGTGATCGATTGCTACTAGGCTAGATGATCTGGAGATTAATATAGCTTGAATCTCCGTGATTTTGCGTGATGCTTGCGTCGATGTGAAGGAATCACGATACTTTATTACGGAGTAGCATCTAGTGCTTTAGATTACAGGTTTTTTTTTAATGAGCATCTTACAAATTCGAAATGGTTCTATAGCAGAAGAACTACTGGTGGTTCTGCAAATCTATTTGGATCATATATATGTTTAAGAAAAGAGGGCAGAGTATAAATGTCGACAGATCATTTTTCTGAGACATATATCCGGATCGGTTGTTTTAACTGCCCCGATAGTTTTAGTGTTAATAATTAGTAATTGAGTGGCGATAAGGACGTTTATGGACGTGTAATATTGTTGAGTAGAGTAATTGACGATGAAGAAGATCGCCAACCGACAATCGTCGACGATTACTGTTACCTATGCTTCTACGCTGCTAGTATCGTGACACCTGTCTGTCGTCGATTCTTAGATATCTTAGCTCTTTGTAGTAATTTTTTTATTAACCCTTATTCCGCACAGTGTGGGACATATGCATGATTAGATTTACTTCGCAGGACGTAAAACGACAATCTAGTTTTATGATCCAAAGAGAGAACGTACACCAAAAGTTCTAGAGTATTATAGGGCATAGAAGATGAGAATTATACCGTGAAGAGTCGAGTTGCAATTTCATCTATCTTCTCTGAATTTTTCCACGTGACACGTACAGCAGAAATTCGGTTAATCAGAATCTACTTTAAACGATAGTTTGGGGCTGAAAATACTCGACACCAAAAGAAAGTGAATACATAAATTCCCCTTTTCGCCATGCAACTTTTTCGTATATTTACTTCACAATATGATATATAGCCACAGGTTCTCACACAATGTACATTGATATGTACATGAATGAATACTTTCCTATTTAGTAAACTACGTAAATTGCATTTGTAGTACTCGAACACTTTTGACGAACATGATCATTAAACCGTGACATCTCTCGTGGAGTTGCTCAGGTGCTATTAGTACCAAGGATATCCCGCTTATATCGGGGCCAATTTCTAACCGCGAGTAATCGATAGCAACACTACGAACCATTAGGTTCCAGGAATAGGTAACAAACAGATACTCGAAAACCCAACGTGGAATAGATACGCATAAGATCGATACCAAGCGAAACACGCGTAAATACATTTACAAAACTTTATTCATCGAAAAGAACTTTCATTGATACTCACTTCCCTCACAGTTCCCTTGAAAAAAAGTTAACAAGCTACCGCAACGAATTACCTATCCCACAGATCCTTTATTCCCGTTTATCGCGGTCTTCGAAAGGGCCTTACCAACGAGTAAACCCGACAAACAACGGAGTGCTCTCCCAATTCCCACAATGCACTTTTTCGTAGCGCTTCCAGGCTGACATCGATCACCCGGAATGCTTAACGCATTAGGAGAATTACATGGTCGTTAAACCAGGAACCGAGCGTGTAGCGTATCAACACGCGGCTAACTCTTAGAGAGGATCGAGTTGACGATCGCTGTCACTCTCCGCGACACCCCGGCGAAGAAGACAACGTCGTAATCGTGTCCCGAGAGGGAAAGCGATACCGCCGCCCCCTCGACTGCGTTCCCTAATAACGACCCCCTAACTAGCGCGGCTGAACGGGCGCCTATCGCGCATTACTACCCCGAAGTGGCCACTCCCTTCTAGAGCGGACCAAGCTCGACTCTAATATCTCATTACCGCGCCACCAGTCAGCCGTCCTGCCATTACGAGATTGTTTGCCCGCGGAACCTTCCGTCTAATGTATTACTAGCTTCCTAACGCGCTCGGCCATGTCGGACGATCCGGCCGGTTCGACGAACTTTCTAACGGTTTCACGAATCGGCCATGTCGAGCACTGATTAAAACCCTAGAATCGGATCACGGGCTGGCGTTAAATGGATTGAACTAATTCATTACTCGCCGCTGGTGTTTAACGCGTTGAGCGCCGTGTCGGTCATCGGTGACTGACACTGAACTTTTTGGTTAGGTTGCGTCGATCATCGGTGACCCAGAGTACGGAGTAGGATGTAAAAGTAAAACAATTGCCTTATTTTAATACATCTTGAGAAATTCCAGGATCTTATTATCAATGTACTTTTTGTAGAGGAATTTTAATGGATTTTATCGAAACACTGTAAACGAAGAAATAGTTGTGCTTACTTGAATGAATGTCTATAAGGATTTCGGTCTAAACGTAATTATCTTCCAGTATAATAAGAAACAATGACGTTAATATGTTTACACAGCTGCATCGAGTAACTTTCGGTCTTAGAAGTGTGTGTGGTCTGACGAGGATTTCCTTATAAATTCGCATGGCAGTCAATGTGTTAAAGAACGTTTGAGTCGGTCAAAGCTCAAAAACTTTGGATCTTGAATAAAACAACCGGACCGATGGAGAATGTGCTTTACATATAATGTTTTGGATTAATTGTTTCAAATGGAGAAAGAATTTAACTTGTTTGCACGCTGTACGATTTGCCAAAATAGAACGTGTATAATGCGATACAGTGGTAAACGAAATGCGAGGATATCTCGTGTGTTTCTTATCCGTTGTGGCAGTCCATGAATTCGGGCTATATATCATGAAGACCTATTTCGAATGCACCCCAGGAAAGCTGCTGAAACTCTGATTATATCGTCGCAGATTGACGAAGCAACGCGGTTACGATAGCATCAAAATCAAAAGTGAAAAAAAAAATGCGAGAATGAAATTCTAATGATAAAAAGCATATGAGGATGCGCATGATAGTGAAGAGATTAAACATTTGCTTTGCGAGCGTTTTCCGCAATATTCGTTCAATACGTCTATGCTTTAAATATAAGCCATTTAAATAACGATTTTATGAATATATATTCAATAACACAAAAAACAATAAATTCATTCAAATAGAGTACGTCTATTCGATGAATATAGAAACCTTGTTCTCTCGTAAACGCAATATCGCGAGGAAAAATTTCTCTTCATTTCGTTCTTATCTGTGCATGAAAAATTATCCTCTCCACGGTCGCAATCGTACTCCGCGTATTACTCCTAGCATACGATTACCTAATATTAGGGATACTGGAAAAGAATGTCGTTTTTTTAATTGTCGTGCTCCACACCTTCCCGATTTTTGTAATATTCTTTCGAACACTCGAAAATGAGTATCCGAGATCGTTCGCAACTTTTTCAATCGATAAAGTTGGATCGCTTTCGATTTCAACAGCCAATATGGCCTCGTGAACTTTTCTAGGTCTTCCATTCCCAGAGCTGTATTCCAAATCAAAATTTCTCTATCGAAATTCAAACTATCTTTGACCCTTACAAACATCCAACTGTATTTAGTAATAGTTATTGCAATCTCCTCTTTCAACAAACGATAAAGCATCAAATTTCGAATAAACCGTCCACCCGGTAAAGATTAATACATTGTAAATCGGAGCGCAAAATTTTAATCTTACACATCCCGATACATTCCTGACAAGTAGTCACCTAAATAACACAAGAAGCGTACTTCAAACGGCAGTAGTCAAACTTCGACCAATCCCCGAAACCGGTCAATGAAAAAAACGACATTCTTTCCGGTACCCCTAATACATCCCCAGCATCGATCCATCCTTCACCATAACTTCCACCAATCTCCATCGCTCATAACCCTAAAACCGAATAAAACCTCACCGGCCGATTTCCCCAGAGCGGCTCGAAAACAATTCCCATTTATTTTTAACCGTTTCTCGAACGCCCCGCGACAAGGGGGAGGGTAAGAGGGAGAATGTCCCTCGGAATCGCTGCGTGTCTCGTTAGTTCCTGAAACGTCGGCGGCGGCAGCGGCGACGCAGACTCGGCGCTTTCCCGCTTGACGCCTGGCAGGAAGCATCGACGGCAGCAAAAATAATTGGTACCTTCCCCGATTCTCGACACTCGCGTAACAAGGTCCATTTCCATGGAATAACCATCAGCGGTAATTGGCACCTACAGCACCGCCGATGCGCGCCCCCTATCATATTTCAGAACGAAGAGGAGGCCGGCCAGGGGGTGAGGAGGAGGCGGAGGGGGGAGGCTGGAAGGAGGGCGAGCTGAAAGGGGAAGAGGAAGAGGAACTCCGGTCGAGGGGATGCGCAGGGGGGCTCGCAAATGCGTGTTTTATACAACAACGGCACCCTTTCGCTTTTCGCTCCTGACCGTGGACCGGAGCCGGGGGTGGCGGATAACAAAGCGGAGCCATCGACAGCTCGCTAACAACCCTCCGCCCACCTTGCGAGGATCCGCTGAGGTATAAAGCGCCGTTCATATACCGGCTGTCCGGCCTGTCTCGATGCAAGGATTTCACGCTCAACGCCCGGGGAGCCGTCTTACTTTTTATTGCAATTTCTGCGAGGCCCCCGACGCTTTTATCGGCTCCGCTATGCCGGACCTTTCGGGGCGGATTTGGATGGCCGAGTCGCGATACTCGTCCTGTCATACCGCTGAGGCTTCTGGGATTGGAACCCTATTGCGCGCCAACTTCGCATTGGCTCTTTAACTTCGAGCTTGGGGGCTCGACTCTGGGGCCTGGATCGCTATTGGCCGGTGCGTTGCTGCGAGAAACTGGATCCTGGTTACTTGAATTTTGCCGATTCCGATAATAGGATGCTCGTGGAAGGAAGCGCTGCGGGGACTTTGGTGGTAGGTACGTGTCGTTTAACCATTTCGACGCGGGAGAGGGATGGAGTTTGTTTGTTCAAATACTAACGCGTCTTCGTTTATTAGTTCTGTGTTATTTTAAAGGTAGGTATACGTCTTTTAATAGAGTAATAAGATATATACAACGTGCACGTAAACGTGAACTAAGCTGATAAATATGTGTTTTATTCAAAGCATATTGGAATACGCGATATCATGTACTGATCCTTTATAAGAATGATCATAGTGTAGAGAATCAAAAGTCGATCGACGATCAGGACAATTTCTTGGACTCGCTTGTGAAACTTACCTGCGCCAGAAGAAGGAAGGCGATCTTTCAAAGGCTGTCGGGATAACCTCGGACCTTGGCGAGCGCTATTTATATACTTTGCGTCAGTGGGAATAGTTCTTCTCGGAAGCGGGATTCAAGGAATTGGAGAACGACCGTCACTCGCGATAAAACGCAAGACGCGCGTGATGCTCCAATAAAATCGAAGGACGATAAGGATTCTTGTCTTCTTTCGAGCTCGGTTCGGTTAACCTGTTAACTGGGTCGTTCTTCAGGCACAAGTACGGTAGACATTTCCAAACGAACAATCGAACGATGGAACAAAGATCATCGCAAGGCACAAAGAGAAAAGTAATTCTTTACTCGAGTGAAAGCGTCGACTCGTTTGGTTAATATTTATTTGTACTTATCGTGGAAAAAAGATGCGACACGTGATTTTACGTGATATTCAAATACAGCAGTACGCGCGAAAAGAATTACGACTAGCCTATGATAAATCGTGCTACCGCTGGACCATAAAATAAAACACACAATAGGCAATGGACTCGTAAATACACACTTTGTGTTAATGTTTTCCATACATCTTAAGCAAATTCATGATCCTCTCTAAACTACATAAAACTTATATATATATAAAAAATAGCACCTTCAAAGCAGTTGTATGCATCTTTACAGAAAGTGCCTATGTTTCCGAGTAATGACAAGTATGGAGGCGTATTGAAACGACGAGTCAGCCTTCCCAGTCCGCAGATTAAGAACGTTCGAGCTCGGGCTGAAATCGCGGCTCGGCTCTTTGCAATCCCGGTCTAGCATCACTCGCGTACGAATGTTTCCTTCGCGAGCGCGCCGAATAAAGCGTACACACAGGAGATATACACAAGACGTAGCATTTAATGCTCACGTTTCAAAAAACACTATACAATGGACACTCTCTAACATAGACCACCTTTGACATCGTCCTTCCTTTCATCGTCATCACATTGCGATCCGTGAGTCAATGAAACAGAATCGATCGGTTCAAGTACACGGATGATCGAGTGTGCTTCGTCCGTATCCGTGTGCGCGTGTAAGTTAGCCGGTGTGCCTCTGCGTGCACGTGTGCAAGAAGGCTCGAACGCTTTCGGCCGCGGAGCGAATGATATTCTGGAATATCGATGCTCCTCAACGACGAGTAACGCTCATTCGTCCAACCGTCTGCCTCGGGTGTCTTCTTCCTCGCGGCCTCTCGCCTCACGCAGCCCTACGTGCGCGCGAGCAACCCTCCTCCCGAGGCAACTCGGGGGGTTAAACGTCGATAGAGCGGTACAACTCACAAAGCAGAACACAATGAATTTCATTCTTTTTTTTTTTTAATTTATTTGCCGTTCCTCTTTTTTTTTACTTAAGGGTGTCAATAGGTCGTCAAATACGCAAACAGTTGAAAAAATCTGATTCCATACCGATATAATAAATTTTTAGCTTACTATACACATCATCGTCGTCAGCATCATCGTAGTTATCATCATCATCATCAGCGTTATCGTAATCGTTTAACCGCGATATGATCATAATAATAAGCGTCGTGATCTTCGCCGGGTGACGCCCGCTCGATCATCGTTATCGTCATCATTATGATCATCGTCGTTGTCGTCGACGTCGTGGCTGTTACCATCATCGTCCATAATTACACGATAATTATACATTAATACCCCGCCCACTCTTGTTCTATTACACTTGCGCACGCCCTACTCTCTCGGGTACGGCCATGCTTTCTTGTGTACTTTCAACTCTCTTTCTCTCTTGCTCCCACGCACGCTTATTTCTCCTCCTCCTCCTCCTCCTCCTGCTTCTTCTCCTCCTCTCTCCATCTCTCTTTCTCTCGCACACTCACGCTCAGACGCACACACGCACGTTGTCTCTCGCTCTCGTTCGCGCGCTCTCATTGCCCTAAGTCGCTCGTGTCGCTGCTCATAAAATCTTTGTTTAAGTTTTACCCTCTAACATGATTATTACTTAGGTACCTTACTGTTACTTCGTATACATTTTTAAGGCGATGATTCAATCGGGTGAACTCATTTATAAAACGAACAGCCAATACGTTGTCCGATCGCTACCTCCGTTGCTTAAGACAAGTTAATACAGTTGCGTAAGCCGACCGATCGTGCGATCCTCCCTCGTTCGCAGAGCGCCTCGTAAAGTTTCGTAGGAAAATATTCGGATTCTGTCCCCAAAGCTTTGGTCGCGTCGATTTCGATGGGTATGCGCCTCTCTCGGACGATGCATCGCGCGCCTCGTCATGAAACGAAGAGCGTGCAATCGCGGACGAGCCTCGATTCGAATGCTCGTCGGGCCGTTAATCCACGTAGGGTTTAAGACTGCTTAATCGTCGGGGACGATCGTCACACGGATAAAATACGCTCGGTTGTCGAACTCGAATTGATTCTCGTCGATGAAGTCGACGTGGACTCCGTCGAAAAGTTCCTTCGGCTCGATGGTCTCGAAAAAGGATTCTCAGGTTAAAGGCCCGACGGTTTTCGATCGTCATCGAGGAGACACTTACCGATCGCCTCTCCCTCTCTCTCTCTCTCTCTCTCTCTCTCTCTCTCTCTCTCTCTCTCTCTCTAAAGTAAATCGAAATTTCTCGCGCAGAAGTCGGGAAGCTGCTCGTGATCGCGAATTAACCGGCTCTAATCGTGGAAAGTCGAGGGTGGCGCTCAACGGAATTAAACAGTGTTCAACGAATAAAGATCGTAAAAACGCGAACCTCCCTTGGAACTGACCACGACGAGGCGCGGCTCCTGCGATCAGCGTCGTTTCGACGTCCATATGATTGTCTCGTACTTGATAATAAACGTAATTAGCTTCGAGCACGGCGATCGAATTGCGCCCTCGAAAATAATCCGGCCCCATTACCGTCCTCGGGATAAAAGCCTCGAGGACTCGTCGAGGCGTCCGGTCGGGGCGCAAAAGCCGCCATAAAAAGTCGTGATAAAAACCGCAAGAAAAGTCTCGATCGAGTAAAAGCGCTTAAAATGATCCTCGCCCTCAAAGCCGGACGATTTTCGAGGGGTGGCCAATCCTCTCGCTGCGCGCGGCGTTTCGATTTTTTTTTGCGCGAAATTTCGACCTCGCCTACCTCTCCTCGTCTCGTCGTTCTGCTCGAAAAATCTCGATTCGCCGATCCTCGATACGGACTTCATCTGCCGGCCGATTTTCGGCGCCGCGGGGATCGCAGGATGGATCGCGGTTACGCTCGTGTGAGGAGGAGCCACGCGCATGCGCACGCGCGTGGGCGCCCTTCGGGCCGATCGGCCGATCGATCGGCGCACAACGCAACTACGAATTCGAGGAATTTCTCCAATTGATCAGGACCGCATCTATACTGACTTTTCTCGCACCTGAGTCTTTCGGTATACGTGGGTTATTTTCTTTTAGTATACTAGAACGCCGTCGGGCCGGCAAGGCGCCAAGCGCCGTTTCTCCCGCTACCGATACAGGGATAGAATCGAAGCGTACTACGAATCATCCAATGTTTCGCGCAAATTCCCGTTCATTCGGGGAGTGCACCTACGGTCTCATTCCAGAGACTGTTCGCCGGCAGAGTCTGAAAATACCCGCGAGAAACGGCGCCTGGATCCACGCGCCGACCCGAGACCCGGCAAGAGTGGTGTGTTTACATTAAAATTTTTATACAAGATTTGCGTGTATGCGGGCGTATTGAAAATATCGATAAAATTTTTGTCTTATGCTCTTCTCGTCTCGCCTCCCTATCTCTCCCTCTCTCGCACTCTCGTCCTTTTCCTTCCTCTCTCTTTCTCTCGCACTCTCGCATTCTCTCTTTCTCTCTCTCTCTCTCTCTATCTCTATCTCTCTTTCTCTCTCGCTCTTTACTTCTATCGCGCTCACCGCCGCGCACCGTCTTCCGTCGATCGCAATAGCGCGATAGAAGCGACGATTTTCGAGAATCCTCGCATCGCGATTCGATCCTCGGAAGATCGACGGGGCGCGTGTCGTCCACAGAGAGAAACTTTCGCTGTTACTCGTGAATCCACTCTGGCGTATAATCGACGATTAATTTATTTACCCCCCCTCCCCATCCTTCTTCCAGCAAACACGCTCAGTCCGGTGTACAAAGCTACAAACGGCTCCTCAAAAAAAGTGTCCTCCCCGATAAACGCTTTCCCCAGTACTCTCCAATTCCCCCTACTCATAGCTGGCTTCCCTCTCTCTCTCTCTCTCTCTTTCTATTTCTCTCACACTCTCACTGTCACTACTCTCCATCCTCCTCCTTCTTCACTTACGTATATCAGGAACGCGCGATAAGATTTCGTACGGAAACACGGAGTTCCTTCGGTCCCACGCTCGGGAGCGAGAGCAGGCGATTGGAAGAGATGAATGTAGATCGGAAAAGCGATCGCGGCCTTATTTCTTCCCTGCTATAATTGCGCGCCCACGCCGTTGATCCTCCGCGCGGAGCGGCAGCATCGAGCGTGGAAACTATCGCCTGGAAAAATAAGCGCCTTGCCCGGGCGCAAGCGCGTTTCTGGATGCGTGGCTCAGCGACGGTAACGAGAACGGGGCGAAAACAAGGCGAAAGAAAGAAGGGGGTGTGGTTTGTTTTGTCCCAGCGTACCCTGGATTCGACGGACGAGCTAGGGCATCGGCGGTTAAGTGGCTTCGAAATTAATCTCCCGGAGGGAACGCGCGCATACGGCAACGAAAGACAGGAGGTATCGCGATATATACATATACATATAGATATGCATATACATATACATATATATACAAATGTATATACATATACATATAACATATATACATATATACATACATACGTAGATACATGTATATATACCGACCCATCCCTATCGACGAGGAAAGGACGAAGAAAGTGTCAAATTCAAAAGGGCCCGTCGGTTGCTGCGAATTCATTGATAATCGGATTTGAGAGAGATCGTCTACGAGCTCCGGGATAGTTTCGAGAGTACGCTCGCGTACGACCACCTCGACGATTACGTGCGCCCGTTTTCGCGTTTACGACGGAGCTCGACGAAATTTCGGTTCGCCCCTCTCCCGACACGCGATTTCAAGAGTTCGACCAGATTTCGTCCCAAAGGAGGGCGCAGTCGCGACGCTCGTTTTTGCCAGCGATGGTCTCTTTGGAAATTCCCCACGAAATGTTATCCGATACAAACTGCTGTCGATTGATTACTCTGGGTTTCCCGCAAGAAAAAAAAAAAAGAAGCAGAAGAAAAAAAAGAACGACCAAAGTTAACACTTCGAGTTCTACGATTGATCCGCGATTGTCTCGACGTTTCGTAGGATACACGTGGCCGATTTTCCGCGTTGATCTGAAAACAGGTCGGAGGAAAAGGTCGGGAGGAAGTTAACGTCGAGGGAAGTCCTTGGCAATCGTCGAGACGTCGTCGACTCGGGAAACAAGGGCGCGACCGAGCAGAGATGTAAAGGAATAGCAGCCACGATGCCGGCACGGACACGATAGCGATCAAAGTCCAAACACGAACGGAACAAACGGTACTTTCGGGCCCTAACAGCTACTACTCGCGTACCCCTATTAATATGCGCGTATAGTACGTATACTCTATGATACATCGTCGTTCTCAACGTCATCCGCGTAATCGCCCTTCCCGACTCGCGTCGTCGCGCTCTCGCAGACTCTCGTGGTGGAGGAAAAGCAAAGGGGGAAGGAGAATGTGGAAGAAACGATCGTCTCTCCCAATCCCCCCTTCTCAAGAGCTCGTTCTCTCAGTTTCGTACCCTCGTGCCCACCTCGAGGAGGATCCCAATGATCCTCGGGCGATACAGGAGGAACGATTAAAAACTAAAAACAAGGAAGGAACGATCGTTCCTCTGGATCTCCTCTCCCCTCAGAGCTCGACCTCCTGGTTTCTTCCGCTCGTGCCCACCCCGTGGAAGATCTCACTGGTCCACAATTTCTCCTTTCACCCCCGCTTCGTGGTCGTCCTTCCCCGGCGACGGACGGAACGGTACGAACCCCGGAAATAAGGGAAAATGCTCGAGAGTCTGCGTTCCTCCGGAAGCTCGCAGGGCGACCCTCCCATTCGAATTTCGCCCTCTCCTTCTCGCAATTCAATTAACTATTTATACACAATATATTATAATAAACTGTAATCGTGTACTTCTTTTTAATTATCCGTATGGTGGGGTGGAGTGGACCTGTGGTCAGTGTATCTTCGTATGATTCCTCCGCACGCGCACGCGTGTCCGTGTGTGTGAGAGCGAGTGTACGCGTGTATCCGCCTATCCGTGTGCGCGGGTCTCTTTTCCTATGTGTCTGTGCAAACGTGTACGGAGCGAGGCTCGGAAGGATCCGCAGCACGCCGCAAAAACTACGGCGCTACACGTCGGTCCTCTCGTAGGTATCCGCGTTTTATGTATAAAATCTATTATATACGCGAAACTCTGTATATAATACATTCGATAGATAAAATCCCCATACCGCTTTAACTCGTACATCATGTCCCACTCGCATCACTCGCGTCTCTTCGTCTTCATCCTCTTCCTTTTTCTTTGATACAAACACCGGCAATGTGATAATCGTCCAAGTCCACTTACAGCTCTTTCTCTCGATTATATTACAACAGGGGCCACATGTTACTTCGTTATGTATATATTTATATATATATATAATTACTTCTTCCTTTAATTAGTAAATTCATTTATAATTAATAACTGTACAAATTTTAATGTCTCCTATATATATATGCAAGTGAATGGTCGACGCTCGAGTCCGGCACACGCGTCGACGTCATTCGACCTAATTCTCCTCGGTTTCACCCCTCTTTATCCATATATCTTTAAACACCGCGCCTCTAAAATTCATATCTCTCTATTTATATTTATTTATATATATATATGTATATATACTCCAAGCTTTCGCCATTTTCATTTTCCTCCCTCTCTCCCGTCCTCCCGCCCTCCCTCATCACCCGTCCGAAAAACCTCTCCTCCTCGTCTTTGCACGTGGACATTACCCATCATCCGTGCGAGCACCGGGGTTCCCTCTGCCTCTTAATGTACATGCCCGCTAATTTGCCTATATCACTTATACCTTCATTAATATATCTCGATTGCGATCGTATTAAAATTTAACATTTAAATTCTTCAATCACTACAATATTACACCGCGATATTTGTACAAAGAACAATCACATGAATTTCTTCGCCGGCCGCGTCTCGATCCGCGCCTGGCCGTACTTCCTCCCCAGCTTCCTCAAGCTTCACGGCATGGCTCGTCCCAGTTCTCCGTTTCTCCATTGGTAACCGTCTAGCGCTTCGACGGTTCTCGATTATCCCCCTCGCGCCAACTTCCCCTACAGGTCGTCGCCTCAGCGAGGGATCCGGCCGATTCCTGGCCTTCTCCCTCTTCCCTCGGACCGGCTAGCCGACAAGAGGTCCTCCTGCCACCGCGACGATCCTCCTGGATGCGGCGAGTCCACGGCCCGTCGCTCTGCGCCTCTACGCACACGGCTCGAATGCTTCCGGTGCGCTCCTACGTTTCCCGTTCCGCAAGAACCGCCGTTCTACCGTCTACCTCGGCTTGCCATTGCTTCTGTAACACGCGGAACCGACGCTTGAAATGGGATTAAGAGTGATCTACGGGGGCAGGGCAACGTTTGCTCGACGATCGAATGCACGCTGAGCGTACGAGAAAGTGCGAAGTGAACCGTGAGTTTGATGAAGACCTCTTTTCTTTGGCGAATGAGAAACGTTTGGGAAGGTTGGAAAGCGCGATGGTTGATGAATGTTTTAATGGAAATAAATAATGTTTGGTTTTGGCCAATGTTTCAATGAATAAATGTTTGATCATTGTTGTTCGACGGGAATGAATAAATCGGTTTTTTTTGACAGGGTACGATGGTCTTTGGTTAAGCTTGGATGAAGCAAATTTTTTTCGGATGGTTTTTTCGTACGCGTTGGAATAACGTGTTAGGCAGAGTTCTCTGTTTGAGCACGATGCTATGTGAGTTCATTGATTTACCATGAGATGTAGGGCTGATAATATGAAAAGGAATACTCGTGCAAGTATTAAAGTCATTGTAATATGGGCGAGACAAAATACAAATGCATGCAAAATTAAAAATCAAATGTGTTTGACAAGAATATAATTACAAACGACAAGAATACGACTGTCTTATAGATGAAGTTTGTTGCAAATTAAGCGGTAATATTTGATATCTAGAAAAACACTGTATAACATAATCAAGATGTTATTAAATCAGGTATCCACACTTTCAAAACAAAAGACTTGTAAAAATTCACGAGTGTAATTAATTACCGATAAGTTATATAATATTGATAGTATTGATTTATGACGTTATTTCCTCAGAAGAGGTTTAAAAGTTCTTACGCATATGATTTGAAATATCTAAAGATAAATCACGCTATCAGCATTTATTGTGACAGATCTAATAGCAATACCGTCAACGCGGATAGCCGATAACGCAATTTGAACTTATTTCGATGGTATCGCTGTACGATATCGATGGCGTGTAATCGCGTTTTAAGCGGCGCGTTGAGTTACAGTATCGTGTTCGCAAAAAGTTTAGACTGTGTTGTATCTAACTGTTGCATGTAACTTTCGCTAGGAAAATTTATTTTCCCCGACGCAATCATTCGCTGTCAATCAAACTTCTCACAACTGACAACAAATCAATGACACGTTATTAATAGAATTTTAACCGTATAAGTAAAAAACCGATACCCTTAACGTATATATCTGCAAAAGCTTCACTCGCATCATGACTTGTTCGATATATCGCCCTAAATAACGTTTAAAACCAATCAATAATTTCCTAACGTTTCGATGTTTCGCATCGTGTTAAACTTTTTAAATACTAAATGCGAAAACTAAATATGGATATATATATATATATATATATATATATAAATATAATATAAATAAAAAACAAATCAAAAGCACACAGTATCTCATACAACACAAAAATGTAATAACCAATTATAACAACCGCATCGAAGGAAAAAAATATATATCATAAAGTACATAAAAAAATCGTCTTCCAAACATCCCTTTATCATACCAAAAGCCAAACCATCGAATGCACTAGTTGAAAATCTGAGATGTCTCTAAAGCAACGAAAAGTAAAAAAACAAAAGGTCCCGAATCCCGATCGAATTACAATAATATCCGATTTTTCTCAACGCTAATCCCTTTAATACAATTTAATTCAACACCTTAGACCTCATAATCATATACCATAGAAATGATTTAATACCCCAGCCTCACATCAATGAAAACCAAAAATCGTTACTCCGCCCAAACAGTCGACTTAGCCTACTCTAATTACAACTCCATAAGACCAAATAAAGAATTAACATAACCGCGCAACATTCTTCCCTTACACCTCGAATCACCGCTACGGTTCTCAAGCCGACAGCGAGGAGGTCAGGAATGCACGTACCAAAAGTAAGAAACCTCGATAAGGTCGGCACGATAAATCTTCCGCGGGATATCCGAAAGCATCGAGGAAACGGAGAAACGCTCCGCGTGCTCAAAGAGAAATCCTGAGACGCGGGTTAGCATTATAGAAATCGCCTGGTTCCTCGAGTACGTACCTTTATAAGTGATGTCCATAGTACTCCGGCGGGTAATGGTACTGATTGTGGAAAGTGGGATCGCCAGGCGGCCGGTGCATCATGCTCGCCGCCTGTCCGTCCATCATGTAGCCCATCGTCGCATCCGGACTGTATGCCCCGCTCGGACCTGCGGACAATGGTGGAAACACTACACGTTACCACGGTTAGATCTCTGTTCCGTAATTGGCAGGCGGGTATTGGACAAGCTCGGCCAGACCCTTCGGCAGCCTCGTCGATTCCTAGGAGCCGCTGGCCCCGAGAAATCGAGGAGAGAATCGCGAGTTAATCCGCTACTGGTGGAAGCCAGCGCGGAGGAACGCATGCCGTTGGTACTGACGAGCCGTGTATAGCGATCCGTCAAAGTCACGTGCTCGGTTCGCGACGAAGTCCCTATGCTCGATTCCTGGAGGCTTTGGGGCAATGCTGCGCGCTCTCAAAAACTGGGAACGTGACTGGCGCTCGATAGGTGCTCGGCTTGTATGGTTATTGTCGATGCACCACGGCCTGGCCGTTAATGCGCTCGCTATCAATGCGATTTTAATCGACCGCCGCTGATGTATCGAGCTGAGATAATGGCGTATTCAGAATGATCGTTACATAGTTGTTTGATGTTGTGACAGCTATTCGCGGCTCTTATTTCGCTGTTCGAGAAAATTGTGGAGGATGGTTCAAGTTAGTGACGTTTGCTTTTATTGTATATCGTGATTTTATACTTGAAATGCGAAGTGAGTAGAGATTATTGGGTTTAAGTATGTTACGATTTGTAAGCCGTAATAAGGTGTATGCTCGATCGATAAATGCGACTAACGAGCTTGTGAAGAATAAATACGTGCTCCGGGACTTTGACGAAATCAGTGTATATATGTGTGTTTACCGACGCGTACAACAGAGGCATGCCAATGGGATACAATGGGCTTTTGGTAAGTACGTCGGTGCACCCAGGTAACTGAACAATCCTAATTGAACATAGGTTTCCGGTCATTTCTGACGTTAATAGGCAGAACAGTCCTACTATTTCAACATCAGTTCCGTGACATAGCAAAATTACTTATTATTATGATCTTCTTGGCGTGCGATTTGATTGCACGACTACTGTTATTCTGGAAGATTTTATATTCTCTTCTTAAACTCTACGAATTATCCGATAAAATACACCAATCAGAGCATAAACCAGTTTTCGTTCTTTATATAATATTCCAAATTGGAGAACAGTTAAATTGCCCTGTGACTGTTTAAGTTCATCCTGTCTATTTAAAGAAACCTAAATACTGATTAGCGTACAGTACCTTCTATATCTATCACTCACATTAATGGCAAAATGATACTGACTACTTGTTCAGACTAAAAGAAGCCATGGAAAAATCCTACACATCCCTCTTACAACATTCCGCAAAAAGTATAAAATTATCTGCGTAGTTTTTTATTTCGTTTCACTGTAAATTAAAAAGAAATATTAACGCTCAAATTAAAATCAAAAGCTCAACCAGCTAACACATGCGAACTCCACGAGTCGCAGTGGTGTCGCATCGGACGAAAATGAAGGACTTGCACGAGTCATTGCCAATTCGCAAGAGGAAAATATTGGGTCGGGAATTCAATCTTCGTCGGCTTCGAACGGTTTAGCGCGATGTGACGACAGCTACTCTCTCTTTCCTAAGCGGTAATGGAGCCCCGGAATCCACGGGAGACTCCCCTAGTTTTAATGTCGGTATCTTAATGTATATTGCCACGATAAATCAAGGGCACTGATTGCGTCCTACCCTCCGCACCAATACGCACGCACGCGGGGGGAGGACACGGGGTGAGAAAGAGAGAAAGAGAGGTATCATCGAAATCTCGAACGCACGAGGGCTGAGCCGGCATTGTGGAATGCTCTCTTAAGCCTTTCTTATGCTAAAATCTAACCTGACTGCCACGGTGCAGGATATTACGATACGGGAAGCCTCCGCAATATTATTCCCCGTCGGGCATAAAGGCACTTTACGTATGCGAAACATCCTATTTTGCCCTTCGTAAAAATTGCGAGCGACCTCGGGTTATGAAACTGCGATGCGAGCTTGACGAGAATTTAATACAAACCCTGGAAGATCGGAAGGATATTTACGGCAATAGATATTGTTTCTACGAAATCGACTTATAAATTATAAATCGTCCTTTTGAAGCGTCACGATTAATATAGAGACACTTTAACCTAGATTCGCGATTATAATCTCGTATATGTGAGAAGAAAAGTGAACAGTTTGTTATCCTACTTCTAAAATTCCAAGGAATCGAAACGATAAAACATTAGAGATGCTTAGGACTCTTCGCAAGGCTGTTTCAATCATTACACAAGGCGCAATAATATAAAAGCCATAAATATATATATTTAGTCTCGAGGAATTACGCGTGATCTCAGTGACGCTAGGACAAGCACTGCCCGCTGCTGTCCTTTTTACATTACGCCTCACGCTGCGTCGTCTTAACAGTACGTGTAGCCCGAAACCTGATCGAAATCAAATACACCGATCTTTATCCCCGCGTCAGACAGGTAGCGTACACTCTTACATATAGAGACTAAAACAACATACATTACATATAGAATTAAAATAATTCATCGTTCTAACATCCGATGCGTTAAGAACGCCACTGTGTCGACGACATTACAACAACCTCGTATTCCAAAAAAGACAAAACTTCCTGCTTTCCCTATCCGCTCGAAGAGCCACCTAACTCTTACGGTATAAACCCCGATTTAGCGCAAACGACGTTGAAAATCACGCAATAGCCGAGAAACTTTTCGCATCGGGGAGGTATATCGGTTTCTTATTGCGTTTGACCCGCGATGTCGCGACCTGCGCGTGCACCTTCCGCCTCCCCACGGCCCCTCTGGCCATCAATTCGGTTAATTGCAGCCAGCGCGACGTTCGAGCCGTTCCGCCGAAAAAGCCGCCAGATAGTGGCCCCTTTAGTCTCCCACGGCTCGGTGAACTTTCCATCAGCGATTTGTCAAAAAGCAGGAAGATCTTGATTTTACCCCCTGCGCCCCCCTCCCACCTCCTCACCCCCGCTTTCTCATTCCCGTCGGCTGGCTTCTTCTTCTGGCCCCGGGGAGAGGAGGCCGCCACCGTTTCAAACAAACTCGCCGCGCTTTACTTTGGCCGCGACCGAACCGTAAATCACAATTATTGCGAGCGGCCTGCCCCACCCCAGCCTTCGGATGCTCTCTTTCTCTCGTTTCCTTAAGAGTGTTTTTCGACCGCGATGCCACGACGCGCCGGTACCGCGCCGCCGCGTTTCTTTACCCCTGCCGGACTCGAAAGGATTATTATAGATCCAGCGAGCAGCGACCGGTCCCCCGGCACGATTAATGTCCCGCGCACACTTGCATACTTCCCTCGGTTTTGTCGAAGGCATTCTTAACGACGTGTATCGCGGCCGATCTCTAATGCCAGGAGCGTCTATCTCGTGTAGATTATTGATTGCCGGGGACGGTAATGAAGACGGACAGTATTGGGCTGCTGGCTTGGATCTGGCGCGAGTGCGTAGTTTCGTTGTATTATCGATGTTGCGTGTTTTTGGAATACTTGTCGTTACGCATGGCTGTACGTAATTGCCTTGCTCGTTGGCGGTTTAACGGTGAATCTAGGGAGGTGGTGAAAATTATGAGTCGGATGTTGATGTTTGAAGTTGGATGTTGAAGTTTGATGAGATTATGGGTGGTTTTAGTGTAGTGTGAATCGTTCTATCGATCTATTGATATCTTGTTTTGCTACACTTTTTCTATTAAATAGCGAGTAATTAAAAGCGATAGAATATATTTAAAAAAAAAGTCTCTAGTGTCTCAAGTTTTTACGAAACACAAGGTGTAATTTTTAATATCGAAGATACTCTAGAAATAATTGCATAAATCTGTTTTGATTCTCATCAATCTTCCGCAACCAGCTCGTCAAAGCTTCAAAATTTTCGTTCCAAAGACCTTCAACCTTCCGATCAAAAAAAATCTTCCAAGTCCGTATATTCAAGAATCAAAGGTTAAACAACACCGTGCTCTCTCGCCGATTTCCCCCTTATCTTTGTTTAATTGCACGCTACCATCAGCCAGCCATTAAAGACACACATCCGCCAACAAGGTGCAATCTACGAAAGGGATTATCGTCTTAGAAACTTTTACGTTCGATAAATCGGTAGAGTAATACCGCTGATTCTCATATAAATTCGTTTCACCTCCGGCCGACTATTAACCTCCGCTGGTCCCTCGCATCGACCGTTTCAATTTTCCAATGGGCCGCCGCGTCTCGGCCTCTCCTCCTCCCAACCCCCTCCACCTTCGCCCTCCCCTCTCCCTCCTCCGCTCCGTGGCGCGGCCACGACCATTCGCTTTAAAAGATTAAGAACGCTTTCCGGTGGGCACAAGCGCGCTCGAAGGATTATTACGAATCCAATAAAGGCAGCAGGGCCCACATCGGCTCTGGGAGCAGAGCAAATGTCTTGTACGGCGTATCTCGCCAAGACTCGCGGGGCATCCGCGCGCTGGAATGTAGCCTCATATTATAGCCACCACGGTACGATATCCCACTAACGAGGGATGCGCGCTTGTAGTGTGATTAAACCGCGCTATAACGCAGCGGGGCGCCTTAGGATAGCCAGAACGAACCACAATATGGGAAATTAAGGAATCGCTCTTCCTTACGACGGAACGATCGCGGAATTCCTCGACTCGCGAACTCGTCTCTTTCTGCGCGTGCAAATTGCGTCGTTAAGTCACGAGGAATATCCCCGCGTTCCGCGTCGCATTCCCCCCCGCGGCTATCGGGATCGTTCCTCCTGAATCGTCTAGGAATTAAATACTTGTGCTGCCTGATTTTTCTTTTTTTTTTTCCTTGCACGGATATTGTAAGGTTTAAATCGCTGGACCGACGAGTGGGGATGTGTCAGGGTATTGAGTCGTGGTGTTGTATATACAAAATGTGTATTGAGAGCGGTGGATTATGTTCTTGAAACATTCTCAATAATTTGTAATAGTCGAATTCCGTGGGAGTGATAAACGATACGGTGGTATTAGTATACTTGTTGAAACAAGTCGTAGTATATTTTCATCGTAATCTGTCGAAAGGTGCTAACGTACAGTCGCTCCGTACAAAGTGGTATAATCGTCGTTATATCAGCGTAATACAGTTCATATTTATATTCGCGCAATCCTGCTTGCAACTATACGCATCATTTATCGAGTCACTCGGTACGTACTTCACCCCGTACCTCACTTCAGCGTCCGTAAAGCCTGGTCCCGTATATCGAAGGAAAATTTTACCTCCTTGAAACCCGACCGACACTTCTATTACCAGCACAACTAATTGTTATTGCGCCAAGCTATGAAACAGGATTGAGACTTAACGTCTTTGATCCAAGGCATGTGCAGTAGAACGAAACGCGATCGAGCGTAAATCCAGCATCGTAACGTTTGTACTTCTGCAGTGCGACACTGTTTTTCCTACTTCGATCACCGCGCCTTACTCATCCAAGTCTCTGCTGCGAGATATTCGAGGAAGGAAAAAAATGGACGCTCGAGAGGGCCGACAGGTTTCCTCGCCAGGGTTCGATCGCCCTGGCGGAAGCGCCGCGAGATTTTATCATAGCCGTTAATGGCCGTTCTTACGGTGCCTACGAGTATCGTGAAGATAATCCCGCAGAGCCATCCGGGGAATTCGTTGTGCGGAGAATTCTCTCCCGCGTGTAACGCGCCGATCGTTTACCGCGGGAGAGAGAGAAGGCCTCGTTCCCTGCGCCAGGAGCAAAGCCAAAGTAGGGTCAATTCGATGAGGTTAAAGGCGCGGTATAACGAGGCCGGGCAACGATAGGAAAAACACGGCGTAATGCAATAAAGGTCCCGGGCCGAGGTTGTATTTCGGCACCGCGTAAATCCACAAAGCCCCCGCCACGTGGGACCCCTTGCAGCAAAGAGAAACTACCGGCGATACCGTGGTCGGTAATTTATTTACAAGTGCCTACGCCAAAAGGGGGGAAAATGAGGCGGCCGTTAATTGCCAAGCCGCTAAGTTGCAAGAAAGTACTCCTCGATGCGCAAGGGAGCATTTCGAGGGTTTTGCTCTTTCGGGGGCAGATCATTTCTACGAAGAGGAGAGATCGAGTGCGAACGTATCTGGGCAGTTAACACTGAACCTACCAAAGCGATGAAAATGATCGGACAGTAGTTCTTTTGGAAAGATTGCTATTCTTCGTAAGAGGGTGCTTTTTGAGATTGCCTTTGATTCTACAGCAGAGTTTGAATTGTTCTATCGATCTATCTATATCTCTTATTAATAGCCTTTTTGTTGAAGGATATACATAGTGTATATAAATGTGTCCGGAAAGCGACTGGTGGGTTTAGTATTCATGCAGACTGTCTTCTGTTTTTGCTAAAGGCACGATACTATTTTTCACTTTGTAGCGACGAATGTGTTTGGCACGGTTTGTGTTTGCATGTGTTTAGATTTGATTGTTTATTTGCTCGTTTTTGTTATGTTAAAAGAATGTATCGAGTTATCGGTTAAATATGGTAATTAAACGGGAAATAACCTTAAAACTGAATCGTCCAATAATGTACGTGTATGGTTAATTTTCGGTATTAATGATAATTGATTATAATTGCGATCCCTGTTAAAGGCCTCCGTTAAGAGTACATCGCGCATCCCAAACATCGACGATTTTACGCCAGCCTGTAGTCCGCTAAAAAATGTTTAACCCGTTATATGCGATAGCAAGGTGCAAACCTAAAAAATGCACTAATTTATATCCTACAGCAAGTCAATCAACGAAAAAATACTTTTACCGAGTTCATAACTTTTATAGCAGTCAGCACAACATTTAGATACAACGATCAAAACTAAAAGTTCCGCTGCTTAGATAGAAATAAATAAAAACCAAGCTTCCCAAAAAAGGAACACGGATACATAATCCAACAGTTGTTAACGCGTTTAGTCGAACCAGCAAAAGCCATTCCAACGAACCCCTGACATATCGATAAATAAAATATTAATCAATCCTTCCCTTATTCTCTCCTCATACCTCAAATTAACCCATTATTTACCTTAACCTACTATTTACCATTATTCCTCTTTTGGGACCTTTATTTATCCATTTCCACCTAAGCAGTAAAACTTTCAGTTTCGATCGTTGCACCCAAACATTATACTAACCGCTATAAAAGTAACAGACCCGCTAAAAATATTATCCCCCCAATTACCTCATGGTAGGAAATAAATCGATCAGTGCATTTTCCAGATTTGCACTTGGCTTTGGCACACGATCGTTTAAGCCGCATCCACAATACCTCCGAGAGGATCTTCCAGGGTGGGGCTAACTTCTAAAATCCTTTCGGTGGATTCGGCCTCGGCGGAACACGGGAACAACATTAGTAACTTATGGCCGCGGGCTGGTCGGATGGCTGGCTGCGTTTGAGGCGGTGGAGGTGGAGATCCGGGACCGAAGGTACGGAAGCGTGTAAGGTGGTCGACGGCTAGAAGAGCGAGGAATCCTTATCCGTGGAGGAGGTAGGAGGTTGGAGCGCGAGGAGGAGGAAGGAGGAAGGAGGCGCGGCCGAACTTAGTTGCCGGCGACACGCCGAGTGTTCGCGCCGAGTTTCTGCCGGAGTTTCGCCGGAGTTTCTCCTCCCAGGTTGGGCATAACCCAACCTAACGTTGCCGGCGGAGTTTCCAGGAGCTTTCACGGAGAACGGTGCTAAAACCACGGGCCGTGCGGCGGCTGGAGGAATGGCGGGGTAAAGGAGCGGGCTGGGAAGAGAGAAAGATGGGAAGGGCGGCTTGGGGAGGGGAAGGAGGGGCGAGAGAAGGACCGAGAGCGTGATAGATATGAGCAGTCTAAGTAACAACCATCAGTTCCCGGAGTTCACCGTGGCCGAGTGCAGTAACGAACTTCCTGGAAGATTTAAAGGAAGCGCCGCCAAGTTCTGCCTACCTCCGGTGACCCACCCGGAATTGACGACTTAATTAGCGAATGGGGGGAGGCGCGCATTAGGCGTGTGCCGAAAGGGTGCTTCGGGTATTCGCAGGCGCGCGGTGCTGGAAAACCATCGATCGGTTAAGGCGTTAATCGAGTGGTAGGGGTTAAGGTATAACTCGAGGATATCTCAGCGTCGGGGAGGATTACGTAATCGTAAGAGGTTTTGCTGAAGATGAGCACGAATGAGAAGAATAATATATTTTAACAAGGTGTTGATCGTTCAGGAGTTAATTCGTGTCGTTATGCCTGAACGTTGTTGATCGACCAGGAGTACACTCGTGATCGATGCGCTTTTGTATCGCGTCAGCATCGTTGGGTTATAGAGTATAGTCGTTCTTCGGCATGTCGCAAGCTTCTTTAGTTTATACTTACTTTAGCCAGTATTTATTTGAATAATCCTGTTTCTACTTTTACATGCAATTATGAAATAGCAGCCGGAGATGTGAGATGTATTTTGCACATGTACCCAATGATTTTTGTAACGCCTTTCAGAGAATATACATTTAACATATGATCATTGCGCGTCATTACTATCTCCTCCCTTGCCTTTATCTCGCAAAAAGACGTATTCCACTTTTCGCTCTACAACGAGATCCTGAGTTCCCTATGAAACCAATCGTATTGCATAAAAATAAACACAGACGAAGACAAGTGGACCTCGTCTAAGAAGGAAATCAGGAATAAACGAGAGCGATACTATCCGAACCACTTGCTCCCGCGCCATCACCCGGCTTCCACGTTTATTCTATATAATCCTAACGCATCGAATACATCTTATTATCCTAATCCCGTTATTACGGACCGTGCCAGCGTGTAACACGTCGGAAGCCCCGGAGGAATCCCCGAACGTCGAGCGCCAACCTCGGAACGAGGACGTACGGCGGTTGATATCTCGAGGAGGAGTTTCCAGGAGGGTAGTAATATCCTTCGAGAGCCAACTACCCCAAGACGAAGGGCTAGGAGGAGGATAGAAAGACGGGAAGAGGCAGGCAAGGTCGTCATGGTTAGCTGCGATGCCGGAGGAAGCCAAAGATCCCTCTCATCCCTCCATTCCTCTCTCTCTCTCTCTCTCCACCCCCTCCCCGCCCTCCGGGCTTTCCGTCTCACAAGAGCAAATTCCGAGACGAGGAAGAAGAAGGGGGCCGACGGTGCGACGATCCGCCGAGCGGAAACCGGAAATGTGCTCCGGAACCTTCAACAATCCCTCGATGAAACTATTGGTCATCCGCGACGCAATACCGGATACGCCGGATCTAATAACTCATCCGCCCGCCTGCTGCCCTCCCCCAGCCTGCTCCCTCCAGTCCCCCTCCCCTCCCTCGATCCTACCACGCTGCTCCTTTTTTTCCTCCTTTCTTTCTTTTTTTTTTTTGATCTTCCTCGAGCAGCCCTCCGCCGCGCCTTCTTCCAGAGCTCGCGTATCTCCTTCCATTCCTAACCCCTCTCGCTTCCCCGCATTGTTCTCCTCACGTCGGCGATCGCGGATAACGTCATCGGGCCTCGAGAATAATATCGGTGTCACGGCAGGTTGTGTGCTTCGCACAATGAGTTTCTGGCCGATTCGGCGGCGCCCACGGCATTGTTGCCGCGGCTCTATCCGCGGGCGGCGATGATTAAAACGGTAATGGAAACAATCGCGGGGACCATTTGACGTCGTTACACGTCGCTTAATTCGGGCTTGTGCCGTATTATCAAAGCGCCGCGCCGTAACTCACGTCGCACGCCTCGCGGCGGCTGGCGCTCTGCGGCCGATCCTTCTTTTGGATTTTGACACTCCGGCCGGGTGCCTCAACGTGCCCCCTTTCGCTAATCGGATCGGCTTAAGCGGTTAACCGCGCTCGGCGCGTATGCAGCGTCGATCCGAGGCTTTCTTTCGATGGGGCGGCGTAGTCGTTCTGCGCGATGGCGAATGACTTGGATTCGCCGTGGAAAGTTGTTTGTGGGGGAATTAATGCTCTCGAGAGGCTTGAATTGATCTTGCAGGGGTTATCGATGGTGCAAGGGTTATTGGCGTTTCAGCACACTGGTCTGTGGTCCTCTTTAGAGATCATGATTTATTGGTTAAGTTAGAAATGAAAGAAAAGTATATTGGTTATTGATTAAATATCGATGTAAAGGAGGAAATAGAGCAAGAGCAATGGTGTGTAGTTGGAAGAATCGTGTAACGATAATTACTTGAGAGATCGAAACCGTAGGAGAAATTTTTATTTTTATTTTATTGTTTTGTTTTATTGAATAATGTAATCCGTCTAAGTTTTGCTTAGCTTAATTTGTGAAATTATTGTAGGTTGCATTTCTGTGTCGTGTTCTATAATAAATTCTGCGGTTAACTTGGTTAAGAGAAGAGAAAGGAGCCGGATGTGAGGATTGGGTCGTTCGATGATGAACGAATGGGTTTTTGACTTGCGATATTATACGGATTTAGAAAGAAAATACTGGCTTAGGACGAAGTACGGTAAATGAAATGTTGTTTTGAAGTGTTCTTGTGTTTGAGATATTTTTTTCACCGAATGTAGCGTCCATTTTGTACAAATTTTGAGTACGCTTTGTGTTATTAAGTGCAAGTGCTATTTACAGGTATAGTTCCGTGTTGTATTATCTACTATTGGTTTTCCGATAAGTGAAAATATCGGTGTAAAGAGAAAAGACTGCTAATGATACTATTTCAAACCTATTAATCGTATAGAAGATCCGAAAACAATGTCCTTTAGTTTATAAAGAAGGATTGCGTACGAACATACGCGTGTTAGAAGTAAAATATCTCCTCATTTTGAAAACCTAATAACGGTATGCCAAAGCTCAACTCAATGTAGATTTTTCCATTACCAGATGCTTAGAATTAGATTCGTATCACGTACATCTCATTACCGGTTACACGCGATACGTACTACGATTCCTATGTCCATCTCACTCGCCCCTACGTTCGCTCGATCTCTCACGCTCTTTCCTTTCAGTATCATTGCTTACATAATCATCCGTTTCATTGTTCGGGCGTTTAAATGAACTACGATCCGCATTCGATCTATCCCCAACTCACGAGCGAAAGTCGTCTTTGTTAAACCACTACAACTATCGAACCAGTCAAAATAACCGCGGTTAACCGATTAATCTTAGCGCTAAACCAGCGGCGCATAAGCAACAACCTAACGAACAGCCAACGACAACCGCGCCTCCCAACTCGTATCACTCCTCATCGTCAAACAACAAAACGCCCAGCCCTTGCTCCAAAATCGGCGGGACTCTTCGAGGATCGAGGACGCGCGTCTCTCGCGGGATCAGAGCGGAGGATCCCGGGAATCTCCACGGTGTGATATACGGCGCGACGTAATTGCAGAAATTTAATCAATCACAGATATATCCTAGCGCGAGTACAGGGCCCCCGGGCAACCTTGCCAAGCCGAGTTAAGCCCTCGGGGAGTCTCATTTAAGATAAACCCTGGACCGAAGGAAGGACGAGGCGGCCACGGGCAGCCGTCCTCGTTGTCCTCGCCGGCCGGATGATGAAACGGTGGGACTACTATCCTAGATTCGACGCTCTCCCACCTCTCCCCTCCCTTCGATCCCCCCGCGTCGAAACGGCGCGGCACGAAAACTCGCCCCCTCCCCTCCACCACCCCCCACCCCCCACCCCCTCGCTCTTTCCACTTATCCCCACGTACGCGGCCGCACACCGCCGTGGGTGTGTCCAGCGTAGGAGCCGGCGTGCTCTCACACAGCGCGCGCCTTCCCTCTGCGACCCTCTGATATATAGCCCCTTGGAGGTCGATGACTTCCGCTATTTTTCTTCCGCTGTCTCCAGCAAGCAACTTCCCTTTCCTAACGTCCACCCGCGCCCGGGTTTCGGTACTTTCCAGCGTTCTGCTCGGCTATCCAGGAGCCGTGAGCGGACATCGATCGGCCCGGCCACCATCGCCGCCGCCACCGCCGCCGCCGCCGCAGCCACGAGGCCAGAGGATATCTCATCTATGGAACGTGAAACGTCCCGAGAACGTTGGCAACAAAAATTCCCCGGGAAAAAGCGCGCCGGCCTTTGTTCGCCCTGGAGACGCCCATTGTGCCGGTTGCGCGAGCTAAATCGCGCCCCGGACGCGGTATCTTTGCGCCCCACCGCTTTGCGGCCGCGGAGCGCTTTTTAAAGGGGAATGAGCGTTTAAGGAACGGGAGGAGGATCGAGGAAGGGCTGTTCGAGGTGTGGTGCTAAGGGAGTTGTATTGGATGGATCGTGAGAGTGAGAGCTGAAGGTGAGGAGAGGTGTGAGGCTGGATCGAGGAGGAATTTAATCCTTTGCGCTGGGCGAGTTTTTTGGTCAAGTGGAGTGGCGACTTGAGATGCTTGGTTGATCTTCTGCTTGTTCGTTTTTTTTGCTTTATTGCTCTTTTTTTTATGTGATGAAATAGATGTGGCGAGCTGTGCAAGTGTGAAAGCGATGTAGGGTACTTTATCATCTTATGCGAGCAGTCCTCTGATCGTTGTTAGGGAATTCCTGCTGGAAAAGGCGATCGTGGTCAAGAGAATCACGAGGCGTTTGGAGAGTTCGTGTGGAGAGATAGAGGAATAAACGTATTTATCATTTATCGTGCTTCGTGTTTCCTTACGTAGCGACTTCTTATGTCTTCGTGTGCTCTTTACTGAACAAACGGAGGCCTTTTCGGCTGTAGAGACTGCGCGAAACACCGTGGCGGTCGACAGTCGCCTCTATAACGCAAAGTCAGAAACGCGTCAAAGGGCGTAAATACAGCGGCACTGATTTTCGTGCCGACAAAATATAACGTACGACGTAACACGATGATAAACTAAAACTTTATATAGCCATTTGAAACTAATTAACCTAATTAACCATTAGAAACTATTATAATCTTCGATGTCATCATCGATCGGTCCATGTATTATCTTCACTTCTCTTCGCCACGATACATCCCAACCTCGAACGTGTTAATTCGCGGAATACAGACGTCAATGCAGTCCCTGACTTCGAACGGACCCCATATTTCAATACGTCCCACTTCAGGCAAGATTCTCAATCGCTCCGAGAAAAATCATTTTATCAGATCGCTTCGGAAGAACGCTCGAGGATAATAAGAAAAACACCGAGAAAAACAAGCCCCCGTTTGATTTGCATGCCCATTCATCTCACCACTGTAAATCTCCATCGTTGTACGCTGATTCAACATAATTACCAGCTCGCGTTGCGCGCTTGTTCCATACGATCGCTCAAACGATCCTGACAAGTCTGGGTCCCGGGCCGGAACCGCCGGCGGCCGCTCCAGCGGCAGCTTCCCGCATAGCGCAAACTTAGCTCGGCATCGACAAATTTTTCCCGGCCAAAAAACAGGCGAAACTCGTTTCGCGAAGATACTCGTTGTTCATGAATACGCAAATGGCGATTATTGCGAGGCATGCCTCCGCTATGCCGGACGGAAAGCGGACCGAGGACCGAGGGGGGAGGGGGGAAGGGGGTTGGGCCGAGATATACGAAGTGGGCAGGACGGCAAAGAAGCTACTGCATTTATGGATGTCGTCCCCGTGACAAGCCAAAATTAATTTGCCTCCCCCCTCCGGCGCGCACCGCCGAGTTGGCATATTTTAACCCAGTTCTTCAGCCTCGATTTTTTTCTCCCTCCGCGCAAGGCCCACGATAAATTTCGCCCCGGGCCCGACGGATCGAGATTCGGCGGACAACGGCCAAACAATTCGATAAAACCCGAAAGTGCGGCCGCGCTCGCGCGCACCGGGCTCGCTGCTCGTTTGACGCGATAAATAATTAATGATCGAAGGCGACGGGGGCGAGGAGGTGGCCCGATGGATATCGACGGGCCAGCGCCGTCCATAAACCGCTTAATATTTATAAGGCGCGGTGGCAGCGGAGGCCGGAGAGTTCCGCCGTGGATTATATATTATCGCGTCTTATACGCGGGGTGTACGGTATTTGGATATTTTAATTAAGCGATTGGCTATAAATTATGATAATTGAGAAGAGAGAGAGGGAGAGGGAGAGAGGGAGGCCGCAGTGCCGAAGAACCGCCGACGTCGTCACGAGAGCCGCGGTTTTGCGCTCCGAGATCTATGTGGCAGAAGCATGTGCGCGATGGAAAAGGTTAAACGTTGAATTTTATCCAGGCGCCGAGAGGCGGGGGGCGTTCTTGCGAAATTTCGTGATGTAATTCGATGGGCGTAATGGGATAGAGCGAAGCCGAGCTGGAGAATGTCAAATTCACCCTTCGGCCGCTGGGAGAGGCAGGAATTGCGTCTTAACCGTGTTTTCCTTCTGCCGATTTCCATAATTCGAGTTGTCGTGCATTGGGTTATCGAAAGAGTTGTAAAAGCTTCTCTGGTTCCCTCGGTTTGCGCGTTAGTCTTGCGATATCGAGAATACGACCGTATTTCTAGATCATTGAGGAAATCAGCGGATTTATAGGATTCGCTAGATAAATGCATGGGAATTGCGCTTTAGAATGCATTACATTGCGATACGATTATACAAGGACAATTATTTGAATAGCTAACGAATTTATCTGATACGTAAAAGGGAATTGCTGATTCTGGGAATCTCTGTTTTAGAAAAATAGGAAAAACCATACTTCTGATTCAATACTAAAGTGCTTATTCACGATTCAGAAAGAATAAAGATATGTTAACACTAAACCTTCGTTCACTTTCTGAACGTACTTTTGTACGGTGCATATATACTTAAAGAAAACGATGACTGAGAAAATGATTCACGCTCTACGCTGAAATCATACAAAATCCCCAAAACTGCTCCTCTAAAAAGTACATCAATTTTTCTACGAAAAAAACCGTTTCGATAGATTTAGTGTTAACGAATACTTACAATTACACATTGAAACAACACAAATCTTACATTCGCACCTTGATACAATATTCTATCGACATTGATAAACACCAGCAAGATCCCTTCGATTCAATACGTTTCAGTTACAATTGCAACAAGACACCGAAACTATCACTCGAACTGCCCTGAAAATCACGGTATTCCTGGAACGAGATTCTCAGATGAGCGTCCAGCAAGTGCCCACGTAATACGCCGAACCGTCTTTTGCAAGGGCCAAACGTTGGATTACAGGAAACATTCTTAACAGTGTCAATAAACGGAGGTTATGAGAGCCACAAATGTCGGAAGTGTCTCTCCTTACGAGGGGCATAAATAAGCTCGGCAGCGGCTGACTGGTCGTTTAAATGTCGCGGCGGACTCCGTTTCGTCTTCGGATGCCCAATATAATCCACCAAGGTCCGCCCTTTTCTCTCCTCCAGCAGCCAGCCAGGGATCACGTGCATCGATCTATCGATATTACGGGACGTAATTACTTAACGTCCAATCCCTTAATCGAACTTCGCCAAGTCGCTCGTCCGCGCACCCAGCGCTCTCTCCCTCTCTCTCTCTCTCTCTCTCTCTCTCTCTCTCTCCGCGAACGACTTTATTCCTCGTCCTACGATCGCGAAACTTCCATTCGGCGGATTATCCAGCGATTTAATCGGCCCTCTCGCGCACCACCGAGCCAGGTAAATTACCCTTGGCTTCGTTTGAAGTACGCACCGAAATAAATTGTCGGCCGGCGATAATTAAATTAACATAACTGGTGGCTCGCGCGATAAGAGGAACGCGAGAAGGAGGACTGTATTTCCCAGGTACCCGATCGGGAGGGGGGGGCAGGCGGGGTGGTTCAATGCGACGAGCGATAAACCGAGTTAACAGCCAGGCAGAAACCTGGATGCGTTTCCGCGATACCGATCTTATCCTATCTTCTTTCTCCTCGAAGCAAGCCGGGCTTCTTCCTGATCGCCATTACCGCGGTGGAGGCTTGATGGCGAAAGTGGTCTAGGGGCAAGCGGTCAACGAGACTGGAGATGAGATAGAACAGGCCATTATGGCCATGCCGATAAGATAGGTCCACCCTCCGTGGTACGTGGTGGCTACGGCGAGCCTTCTGGGTATGGCTTGATACAGGACGCGATCCACGGCATGAAAAATCTAGCTGGAAGTGCTGGGAGTAGAGAGAGAGAGGGAGAGGGAGAGAGAGAGAGAGATAGTGGCAGAGGGCAGCGTCTAGCGCCCTCGAGAATTCGGACCTTATCTTTTCATACCGATCGTGACCGGCCAAGACTTCATTTCCGTGTTCGAGGAACCACCCCAACACCGTTTTATATATACCTATGTGTAACGAAATTGAGCCCCTCTGCTCGTTTACATGAAGCGAATCAAACTTTGGTAGTTGCTAGGGGAGTCGCTTGTATGTTGCGATCGAGTGCTGGCATTGCAACCGAAAAACTGGACGTCTACGCGCGTGTTTCTTTTTCTGCTTAGATATCGATTTTGATGTATAGGGTTGAAGAATAAATTGTGCAAATGCAGTTTTGGCTGATCTACATTTTGCGCGAAGCGTCTAAGTTTTTTTATTTGAGGGGCTTTTATTATTCCTGAAGACGCTGCTGTGTAATTCAAACACTAGTGCTAGATAGTCGTTGCTCTGGTTTATAGTTGAACGGATTTGAAAAAGGAACATATATTTATAAAAGTGCTTTGAGAATCCCATTATGAACACATTTTTGTATTATCTAGTTAGACGCTTATACTATATTTTACGGTCGTATACTTGCCTTATATCATTTCAAATGTTTCCTAAAAACGATACATTTTGGAGCATTTCCAGAGGAAAAAAGTATTTTAATATTAGTAATATCGTAATAAGGTATTTTAATTACCTGATTATTTACCTAGTTACAGCGTTAGCTTATCCCCATACCCCACTTAATTCCTTCACGAAAGGCAATACTGTCCAAGCGTTTGTCCACTTTGGTCCTTCCAAGTCCCTTACCGTTACGCGCATGGAAGTAATCGAAATGTTAATATGACGAAACGCAATTTCCCCCGTTAAACCCACCCGCCTGGCTTTTACTCCCGCGCGGTTGTGAGGGCAAATAATAACATTTCTATAAGTCGGTCGTTTGTATTCGACGACGAGCGCTCATGCACCCCATTTCAATTAACGTATGATCTATGTCGTATAAGGACCCGTATCCAGCACCTTTCAAACGTTAGGGCCATAATGCGCGGGGGATCGGCTCTCTAAGTAACTCTATATCACGTCTACGTGACGCGAAACCTAGAAAAAAAACCTTATAGCCGAGGAGGCCAAGGCAGAGGGGAAAAATCGTCCTCTCTCTTTGGACTGCTCGATCAAACTTGTCCACCCCGCATTCTATTCGCGTTCCGCCCGAGACTTTTCAACGTCGAAGCAACTTGTATTACGCCTCTCCCCGTTTCCATCACTAACCTGATTTTCAGGATATATCGTCCAATTAATCCTGCCGAATGACATTAAGCGCTTCAACGTTGCGTTACTAGCGTATTAAAAAGTGCGCAGATAATCACATCATCAACGGTTCGTGTCAATATTCAATGAGCGAATGAGTCCATTCACCTAGTTAAGCATTCACCTAGTCCACCGCGATTATCCTGCCTTTGCATGCATATACAGTACACTGCTGTCCTATATACGAACTTGAACTCGTAACCTGTTAGTGAGCACGATTCGTGGGTAATATATCACACAGTTCAAAACCTTGATACGTAACTCGAGCATTTGATAAATCATCGATTAGATGAGAGTTTTTCAACCGTAGCAAAAAAGAAAAGTTACACGTATCGTATAAAACCAACGAATTCCTGCTGATTTGCAGAAAAATACGCCCAAAGAGTGTAAAAGCAGCATATCTCGTATTAATTGAGAATTGGAACACAATATTCGATATTTAAAATGTTTCCCGCGTTACAATGATAAAATGATCTTTCGAAGCAATTTATCCTCGGGTAGATAGGATAACAGTTATTAATGACGCAGTGTGGGCGTAGTAATCTTTCCAATTCTTGCTTTCAGTATAAATACAACCCATATAACCCATTTAGACGAACGATTCTTTGAACATGCGAAACAATTTCACGACACTATTTTAGATTTTTTGGACCTTCAGTACGATAGAAAATTTTTCCCGGATAGTCTGAAAAAGGTGATCAAAGGTAGATTTACAACACCTGAAGTCACTCATATCCCATCTCTTTTACACATTCTTTTAAGTACTCCAAGCTGAAACGCTCGCATTATTACCTTCTTTTTCTCAAGCTCACACAAACTCCGCACTGCACAGCAACAAAGCCATAAAACACAACATACAAAAACGATCATTTAATTCAAACGACGAACCAATCAGCCAGTATAACAGCGCCTCATCATATAAGACGACATTCGCGAAAGCAACTATATCTTCGCATCACGCCTAATCTCTCTCCTCGCTCTCCTCACACACATTAAAAAAAAAGCTCCGGACGCGAACCGCCCCCGGCCAGAAATCCCGCGGAAGGAGTACACGCATCCCAAAAGCTAATCTCGTCCCGATGCGTCAGAGCGCCGATTCGAGTAGTCGATGTCGGCGCCTTCGTTGACCAGCGAGGGTGGCCCAAAGTCGTGCGGGGTTCGAGCGCCGTGCAATTTCTCCCGATTCCCGACCCCAGGACATCCATTTTATTTAGCGCGCCGTGGACCGCGGGGGGACGTTAAATTCGCCCGGCGAGGGGCCTCCTCTTTTTCTCCATCCACCGATATCCCATCAGAGGCAGCCAGGACCGTTTGTAGCCGGCTGGTGTTGGGCTACGTGGGATCTCTTTCTCCGATTCCTCGGCGAGTTGGCCGGATACAGAGTGCCGCGGGAGCCAAGGGGAGGGGGGAAGGGAGGGGAGGAAGGGGGGTGTCTGGAGCTAGCCGAGATGGACACAGAGAATCGCCATTACAAATTGACAACCTTGATTGATGGCCCTCGCGGAAGGGACGACGCCGGCCGATCCGGTGGCTGGGCAGAAGAGGAGGAAGGACCACGAAGAACGGGCGGAAAGGGAGAGCCAAAGGGGGCGGAGGGCCAAGTGAGATGGAGTGGACGTACTATATGCCCCTGGCCCGCTCTGGCCGGCCTAGCAGGGCCAAGGGGGTTTTACTTCGGGGGACCTTCGTCGGTTAGATAGCGTTCCGCTAACCCGCGCGGTTATATCTAAGGGAGAAAATGGAGGAGGTGGGGGAAGGGCGAGCGGGCGTTATCGAAACCGAACCTCTCAGCGAGTGCGTGACGAATGGTGCGCGACTAGATCCGTGAGGAAGGGTCCTGGCGCTGTACGGACGATTGGAATATTCGATGGTCTAGCCCGAAAAAGATCTCTGATTCTCCGAGGAATAAGATCGGCCGAATAGGAGGACCCCTTGTACTTACGCCGCGTTAAGTGCTTGGTGTATATTCCGTTCGCGAAGATCAAAGAGGTGGATTGATTCGGGATCGAGGTGAAATTCGTTAGGCGAGAAAGTGGGTTTTGAAAAGGAAATTGTGCTTGTCAAGTTCTTCTTCTTGGCAAGTTCTGTCAACTTCTTGTCTGCGTTTTTTTTATAAAATGGTTTATGTACGAGTTTTTATTTGAGATTTTTTGGCATTTCTAAAGGCATCGTCGTACATTTTAAAATACAATTACGGGAAACCGTTGTTAGAATTCAGGGTTGAATGGATTTTAAGGGAGAAATATTTTTATAAAAGCGATTTAAGGGTATAAGAAAGAGCTTTATGAAAACAAATAAAACATACCGAACGATGCGTGTTCCATTCTTTAGAAATAAATAATAAAACTCGCTATGGAGGATCGTTTTTAAGTAATCCACTTTATTGTATTGTACGAGTTTGTGACTAAAATTCTATTTTTTTCCAAAAAGAAATCATCGTTCGTAAATAACGAATGAACGAGGCTTATTCCGAATTAAGATGTAGCTTTGCAGCCATGCGAATTGCTAGTGATTTCTCGGAATAGACTATTGTTTCCTACTGGATCAAATTCGGTCGAATATGTTAACCCTTTACGTCCGGTACATTTCTGCCTGGCTTTGACAGCCCACTCGACATTCCACTGATTCAAGAGCAGACCCGCATAGTAACCGATGTAAAATCTATATTTACTTACCTCCACACACGAAAGATGCTATATTCAAACCGTACCCAACGCGTAAATTAAGAAACAAATTCTCTCGATCCACGTACTTCATTACCATCGATCCATCCTTAACCAACGATAATTAAACCATTTATATACAGGATCCCCCAAAAACCTTTCGTCCTTATAAATAATCGAGATAAGAAAAACAAACGCATCCCACAACACTATAAAGAAAAAATCGACTATTTTCACGAATCGATCAAGAGCAACGTAACCAATACATGGATCGTTTATTTTGAAAGTGGTATAACTCCATTTTCTCTCGCTTCGAGAAAACTAAAGGTTAGCATATTTGTTGATCAAAAAATATCCGTTAATATTACCGAGTCTGTCAATGCTTCTACTTGCATATTGTACAAATGTAAAAAGCAATAGCCACTGATCTTACCACCTGTCTATCGAAATTAAATTTACACCACTTTCATCATCAATGGCTACACAATTTCTTTTATCGGCCAATATTAAATTAAACAAAGCGTTGTTATTTTTTAAGATATTAAATACTAACTAGTTATAAACAAAAAGTCTACACTAAATTAAGCATAAATCACGTAACATCTCATTTTTTTTCAAATGGACTTACACCACTTTCAAAATAAACGGTTCAATTATCCAGGCCTCGCGAGCAAGACGAGCGAAAAGAAATCGTATACAAGCGTCAAATAAGCACCGTGTACCTGCTTACGCGGACATCCCCGCTGACGCAGGCCCGACAGGAGAACGAAGCGGCGGTCGTAAATGACAATCAGGCTTCCGTGAAAGTGAGCCGCGATGAGAGAAGAAACCGAAGATACCGAGAAAGGACGGAGACGAGGAAAGGAGAGAGGGCAGGGACCACCCTTCGTGATCTATGGCTCTGAACTCCCATAGCTCGTCTTGACCCCCGGCTACCGGCGGAATGCCGGGAATAATAAGCAAAACCGGCAATTAAGACATCGTCGATGGACACGTCGCGCCTCCGCGGGCCTCGCCCTTCCACGAAGGGCCCCACCCCCGCCTCCTCCTCGTCTCTCCGTCTCGTAAAGCCGCAGAAAGGGCGGAGGAGGTGAGCACACGCGGATGAGCGATGTTTATTGAGATTATAGCGGGAGGCAATTCGTGGGAAGCCGTTTATTGCCGACGGCACGATGCTAAGACCGGCGTCGTACTTGGAAAGAGCAATTACCGAGCCGGCTAGAAAGCGAGAGCCGGCAGAAATCTCCGGATCGGTCATCATTGTTGCCACCATCGTCGCACTGTCGGCGCGTGATTTACGAACGCGTGCCGAATTCGAGGCCGGAATCGGACTTGTTCGTGGAGGAGTTAACCGAAAGCGTCGAGGGGTACAGTTTTGCGCGCGATTCGTACGAAGCTAAGCGAAGTCGTAGCTCTGCGAGCTTTTTAATCTATTATTTGCCATTGTTGCTCTTTTGGGGTGTTTGTTTCTTTCATTTATTTCTGCACAAGTAGGGGAAGTTTTAGTTTTAGGTGTTGTATCTAAATGTTGTACTGACTGCTACAAAAGTTGCAGACTTGATAGGAATATTTTTTTTTTGAATTAGCTTATTGTGAGGATGTGAATTGATTAGTTTTAGGTTTGCTTTAGGATATAATGGGTTAAGGATGGCTCGAATACTGGAAAATAGTATGATGTTATCGCAGGTGCTAGTGCGTGGCACAAATAATTAAGGTTTATTAAAATTTCGGAATAAATCAAAATAGTAAATCTAAAAACTCTAAAAGAAAAAAACGGAATTTAAGATAATGAATTCAATCATATCATAAAAAAAAGGCGTGGAAAAAATTGAACACCGAGGTAACTGGACTGGTTTCTTATTTTATATTACTTTATTGAATTATATATGCGTCTAGAGGATAAAAACATTTGGCAGATTAGATTTCGCGTTTGTATAAACATTAGCAGATGACAAAGAGCACTTTTGGAAGAAGCTGATATTATTCCTGAATCGTACACCCTGACACTTGTAATTTCTAATATCAAGATTTAACCCTAAACAAACGAGCAGATTTTTCTAAAACAATAATCAGTGGAAGGAAGGAATTTTAACAAATTAATTGCTTTATTACTAGTAATAAAGGTAATAAGGTAATATATGAATAGATATGTTCATACAAAAAGATACCGAAGTAAAAATTATAGAAAAATAATTGGGCTTGAAATAAACGAATAGATATAGATATGGTAAAGATATCATACCGTGCCGCCTGTATGACGGCATGCGATTTTTTTAGAATATTTATAATCTCGCGAATATGGCGGCATTCGTTCGCCAAGGGTTAATACACGTTTGAGTAACAGGAACTGCCGTGCAATATCAGCTGGATGTGTTTAATGATCGCTCGTGCGAATTATAGGGGCTCTCGTGAAAGCGATCTAAATATATAGGAGTTACGGAACGAGGAAGGTATTTTAAACTTTACTCGCTTCATCAACTTTGGCCAGGCTTTTTTCTACTTAAATCCAACAGCACGAGAAGCCGGAAAATACACTATAGCCGGCCATGCCTCTATCCTGGAGGCGACTGACGCCTTTTATCGCGGCATCGTTACGAAATGCACCGTACGGTCACAGCTTTACGGTACTTTGGGGCGGCTGTTACGTTTTTACTACGTCGTTCTAGAAACACGCGAAGGGACGACGATTCTACTGGTATTACCAGTATGATGGTAACTACACATTGGCTACGTCTTTACGTCAAAGCACCCTGAGTGTGATGGCACTGACGGACTCAAGGAAATTACATCCATTTCTTCGACAAAAAGCTCGGACGAAATTAGTCAACGCCAATTGGCTACGTCGTCATTAATAGAGTAGGCACGTCTGAATCATTAAAGCATCAAATTTTTAACTCCACTTATAATCTTTATGAACCATCAAAACACTGACTATGAGAAATACAAACTTCTAATATCGATTAAAATTGCGATAGGTACAATCTCTAAATTTATACTTACATTGTATATTACAAGTTTTTAAATACATAGCTGTCATCTTTTATATCCGAGGTATAAATCTTCTCTACTTAAATATATCCATTACGAGAATCACACGGTATTCCAAGTATCGTCGTAATATTGTTATTACTATTTCAATCAGTGCAAGGAAATTCAGCGTACGTTTATTGAGAGTCCAATCTCTCTCTCCTCGATCGTGTATCGAAATAAAGCCGTTACGAGGCCTACGCTTTTCCCCACGGCTGAGTTTTTGTTACGCGTCCCTTTGATCCCGAGGAGAGAAACGCGTGGCACAATTCTCCTGTGCGATATAAACCTAATAGAATCTCGGGCCGGGCAGACACGGAGGCAGCTTGTACGTCGTAAAATGATGCACCGCGGGTTTATAGTTTATAGTTCGAGTGCCTACCCGCGCGTATACGTGCGATTGAATGGGGGAGGATTTAAAAGGGATCCAGGTTTTATGAGTGGTATTAGGAACGGCAGTCCTAAAACCATGCGCAAACGGTTTACTGCCGTACGAAAGCGTGCGTGCACGTACCTAATTTTAAACTAATTTCGGGCGTAATACTTGAGTCCTGTGCCTCCGTGAACGTGCGAGGACGTCGATAAGCTTAAACATTATTTTACGGATACACTTAATACCTTCCGTGCCGCGTGGGGCGTATGCGACCCACGGTGAATTTTTCATTCAAGCTATTCAGAAATTTCCTTGCAAAACGACAAATTAGAAAGGAATTGTTTCTCACCAATTATAATATAAAATATACCAATTTTATAATACCCTTTATAATTATAAAAATCGTAAGATATAGGTTAGAAGAAAATTTTAATAGTATGGAGAGACATGATATTAGCTTCTGGCTTACAATTCAAGGCCCGCATGGTTTGAACGAAAATAAAATGTAAGTTCACAAGTAACGAAAAATCCGTCCAGCACAGAGCGTACATAAAAAGGTACATAAGAAATATTTCATCTAATCGTGTAATTAGAAACTGCAAATGAGTGCGTATCGAGTACATCTAAACTTCTCTACATGTTTCTACCTGAGTCCTAATCTATACACACGTATGCTTCTGACTTGACACCAGCAATGATGGGACGCCTGGTTTAGGAAACAAGCAAAATACTAGTATAAACATTGAAAAACATAATAACGAGAGAAGTAGACAAGTTTACGACGCGATTAAGAAAGACCGGTGAGATTAATCTGTAAGACATTTAGAATACTATCGAATCTCTCAGCCATCCGCTCTTAACTCAAGGCACATTTGCATTCGTGCACATATTCCATCTACCGCGTCGTATCCCAAAGTATATCTTAGACATTATACTAATGATATACTCCAATAACGATAACACGAACGATATTAGCGCAATAAACAGAGGGAAAGACATATCGTTTACGTTCTCAGCTTTTTTTCTTTTCGAACGGCCAGTTCGTTTGCAAGTATAAACGACGAAGTTTATGCACCAGGACGGGGACATAAATTCTCATATTGTATTCGAAAATGGGAATTGCGTACGCGGGGACAAATAAGTATATAAGTAGAACGCATAAAGAGGCATCGACGAGGAAAAAACCGAGGGGCTGCGGGTTGTATGCGATTCAGATCCTGCGATAACCGCAATGTGCTAATTTAAAGTATAAACCAGTTCACTTCCTACGCATCCCCACGGAGAAAGATACACTGCGTCACTTCCATAAGAAACGAGATAGGAATCTGCGATGGTTACCGCGAGACACCAGACATAAACTCAATTACCGCGATGCTATGAGAGATCACTGTCGATAGCGGGCAGATATTCATTGCCAATTGCTCCCTCCATCTCTAAAACGCATCTGTTTAATTATTAATTCGAATTGCAGAGAAAAAAAGGTCTGTGGAATAAGAGGATTAATTTCAACGTATTAAAGAACGATTATAATCGCAACTGTGCGCAGGAAAATTCTGGTTGCGTAATATTTTTTAAACACTAACGAATATGAAACTTAACCATTAACCCAAAATACCCCCTTTTAGTCAAAAACATAGACTATAGAACACCCAGAAAGTATTTCTATAAAACAAGGTATTTATCCAAGTGGTATGGAAACCTTGAAATTCATACTAAGTGAATCAAATACGAAATCCAACCTTCGTCTACTCCCCCACAATTTTGATCATCAAACCCATTTTAACTCTACAACAACTGAACGAGCCAAAGTACCCGGTCGATCGATTCTTTTAAAAAATCGCTGCGCTGTATGCCGATGCACTTTCTGATCGTTATATTAATTTATTGCCACTTTCTTTTGTGCTCTTCTTTTTTTTTCAGATACACACAGTATTCTATATATATA